>CAUYRT010097444.1:0-12919 GCA_963574885.1 Lepilemur ruficaudatus
CTAGAACTCAAAAGAATTAACAAGAAAAAATCAAACAACCCCAGTTATAAATGGGCAAAGGAGATGAACAGAAACTTTTCCAAAGAAGACAGAATGGCCAGCAAACATATAAAAAAAAGTTCAACATCTCTAATCATTAGAGAAATGCAAATCAAAACCACAATGAGATACCACCTAACCCCAGTCAGACTGGCCTCTATCAAAAAATCCCAAAACAACAAATGCTGGCAAGGATGTGGAAAGACAGGAACCCTGTTACATTGCTGGTGGGACTGCAAATTAGTGCAACCTCTGTGGAAAAAAATTTGGAGATTCCTCAAAGAGCTAAAAATAGAATTACCATTCGATCCAGCAATAGCATTATTAAGCATCCACCCAAAAGAGCATAAGACATTCTATAATAAAGACATCTGCAACCGAATGTTTATGGCAGCACAATTCACTATCACTAGGTCGTGGAAAAAACCCAAGTGCCCATCAATTCATGAGTGGATTATTAAAATTTGGTATATGTTTTCAATGGAATATTATTCAATTTTAAGAAATGACAGTGAGCTAGCACCGCTTATATTATCCTGGATTAAGCTTGAGCCCATTATTTGAAGTGAGGTGACACAAGACTGGAAGAATGGGCCCCACATGTACTTGCCATCAAATTGGTACTGACTGATCAACACTATGGTGCTCAAACGGTGGTGGTGTTCACTAGGGATTTGGGGGTTAGGGGGTAGACCCACATCTGAGGGATGTGGTGAGCATTGCGGAGGGGAGGAGTATGCTTGAAATGTAGTTGGGGAAGGGAATTAGGGGTCTCAATAGGGGGAAGGAAATCTTCTAAAACTGATTTATGTGAATAGCTGTACAACTCGGTAAATTTACTAATAGTCATTTAATTGTACACTTAAAATGGAGTAATGCCATGGTATGTAAATTATACTTCAATAAAGAAAAAAAAAGATGGGGTCTCATGATGTCTCCCAACCTGGTCCTGAATTCCTAGGCTCAAACAATCCTGCCTTGGCCTCCTAAAGCACTGGGATTATAGGCATGCATCACTGTACCCAGCCTCAAGTTCTATATTATAATTGCAATTTAATTTCAGCTTAATCCACATTAACACAAGGCTATAATCACAATGTTAGCATCAGAACCCTAAATTGTGACTTAAAGCCTAAATTGAAATTTCTATAGTAGCAATTTATACAAATATTTTGTTTTTTTTAAAATAGATTATATAGTTAAGATTAAAGTCTATTTAACTTGCATTAGACTGAAATTTTGGTACACTTCATGTAAAAGATACCATATCATAACACCATTGGCCAAAATTCCTTAGGCTCAACTAAAATCTTGGCTTTAAACACCACATCCTTTGTTCTTGGTTCATATAAAAACCTAAATGGTAAAAACTATCATGTCCAGAGTACTATTGAAGAGATTCCTTCATGCACTTCATGCATGGTAGAAGTACAAATGGTACAGCCATTCTGAAAGGCAATGTGGCAATAAAGTTCAGGAGACTGAAAAATGTTCACATCACGCTATGATTTCAAAGTATCCCTCAAAGTTCATATATTGGAAACTTAATCCTCAATGCAATAGTGTGGGGAGGTAGGCCCTAATAAGAGGTGATTAGGTCACGAGGGCACTCTGCCCTCATGAATGGATTGATGCTGTTACCTGGGCAGTAGGTTAGTTATCCCATAGTGGGTTAGTTAGCGTGGATGCGCTTGTTATTTAAGAAAAAAGCAAGTTCAATCTTCTTTTGCTCTCTTGCATCCTCTGGCCCTTCTGCCTTCCTCCATGTAATGACACAATAAGAAAGCCCTTGTCAAATGCTAGCACCTTGATACTGGACTTCCCAGCCCCCCGAAATGTGAGAAGTAGATTTCTTTTCTTTATAAATTATCCAGCCTGTGGTATTCTACTATAATAACACAAAATGGACCAAGACACACCATTTGATTCACTTTTTTCTAGGAGTGTTTCCACAGAAACACTAATATGCAAACAAAGATTTTTTTCAAGAGGATACTCATCATATACTGTTACTTGTAATTTGAAAACTAAAAACCATCTAAGGGGTCAGGTGTGGTGGCTCATGCCTGCAATCCCCATACTGTGGCAGGAAGATCGTTTGAGCACAGGAATTTGAGACTACCTGAGCTACGCAGCAAGAGATCCCAACTCTACAAAAAATAGAGAAGTTAGCTAGGCTTGGTGTGCCTGTAGTCCCAGCTACTCAGGAGGCTGAGGCAGGAGGTTGCAGTGAGCTATGATGATGCCACTGCACTCCAGACCGGGCAACAGAGGGGGACCCTGTCTCAAAAAAAAAACAAAACAAAAACAAAACCATTTAATGGTCCCCACAAAAAAGACTAATCAAATAAATTACAGGACATTCATTCCTTAGACTGTGTAGCTATTAGAAATCATAAATTCAGATAATATTTAATAATATGAAAGTACTCCTGACACATTATTAAATAAAATAAAGGAATATACAGAACAATATACAGTAGGGTCAGAGTAATGACATACATTTACCTTACCTGAATTCAACCTTATATGCCCAACAACTCTAGTCTCCCCCTCTTGCCTTTCTTCTTCAAACTAGACCCTGGACTCTCAAATCTCAAGAAAAGCGAAAAGAGCTGAAATGCAAACTCTTTACTTTTGACTCCCTAAAGGCTCAGGTCCTAGTCACTGAAAAGTGATTTAAAGAATCTCAGGTAATCTGACTGCATTAGACTTTTATCTCACAACTTGGTGACTATAAAAAAATCTGATCTCACATATTTACTACATGTAAAAAAACAACATAATATATGTACATACATATATACATGAACACACACACACACATTAAAAACCACAAAATACCAAATGTTAAGATTCTCTTGGAATAGAGAAATTATAGCGATTTTAACTTTACCTCTGTATTAGAGGCGTGAGCCACTGTGCCCAGCCCATTTCTGAATTTTATAAAGAGAAAAAAACACTACTGTAAAGTATGCTCACAAATATCATTTGATCTCTAACGTTGCTTTCAACCTTGAGATTCTAGTCTTCCTGAGTTAGATTTGTTTTATTGTGTTAATACTTTATTTCACTGTTCTGTAACATATTAATCATGTATAAAGCTGTTTGTGAGGCCGGGCGAGGTGGCTCACGCCTGTAATCCTAGCATTCTGGAAGGCTGAGGCGGGTGGATCGCTCAAGGTCAGCAGTTCAAAACCAGCCTGACCAAGAGCGAGACCCCGTCTCTACTAAAAATAGAAAGAAATTAACTGGTCAACTAATAATATATAGAAAAAATTAGCCGGGCATGTTGGTGCATGCCTATAGTTCCAGCTACTCGGGAGGCTGAGGCAGAAGGACTGCTTGAACCCAGGAGTTTGAGGTTGCTGTGAGGTAGGTAGGCTGATGCCACGGCACTCTAGCCCAGGCAACAGACTGAGACTCTGTCTCAAAAAAAAAAAAAAAAGCTGTTTGTGACACTTTTTATATTTGTAGTTATTAAAACACAAAGAGCCATTCATCTCTAGCTAAGAAAAGAAAAAGGGATAAGAGGGAAAATGCAACCAATACTCACTCCTACTCATTGTAGCCAATGGCAGAGATCCAGTTTGCAGGCTATGGTAGCCAGCCTCCAAGATAGCCCCCAATGACTCCATTAGCTTCCTAGCATTCACACCCTGTATAGTCCCCTCTCATACTCTACCAGCAGAATATGTAACCAATACAATACAATAAAGGTGATAATGTCATTTCTGGTATTAAGTTATAAAACACACTGACTGTGGCTTCCTTCTTGGGCATGCTCTCTGTCACTCTTGGGATCACTCACTCTGGAGCAAGCTATGCCATGTCATGAGCAAGCCCATGTTGTGGATCTCCTAGCAAGGAACTGAAAGCTCCTACCAAGAGCCACTTGAGTGAGCTACCAAGCAAATTCTACTGCTCCAGCCTATATCTTGACTATAACCTCCTGAGAGAACCTAAGCCAGCTAAGCCACTCCTCCTGAGAGAACCTAAGCCAGCTAAGCCACTCCTAGATTCCTGACCCTCAGAAACAATGTGAAATAATAAATGTTTAGTTTTAGGCTATTATTTGTTATAGAAAAATAGATAACTAATAGGTCTTGCTTGATCAAAAGCAGTGCATGTAGAGAAGACTGTCAAATATATTATCAATACCCCATCTTTATAATTCTACATACATCTCCCTTTATAAGTAAAGAAGAAAGAAATGTATAGGAAAACATGAGTTTTAATTTTCTTAAACATGGATCAAAGATATGAAGTCAATTATAATGACCCTTCATTGCAAACATTAATTAAACATCTTATTGTTTTATTTGTATCTTTCAATTTTTGCATGGTACTTTTGGAGATTTTATATCTATTTCTATAATTAACAAACTATTTTTCACAATTACGAAGAAATGAACCCTTAACTTTGAATCTGTCTCATAACACTTGACCATGATTCAGCTAGTTTAACTCTTTTATATGATAGAAATTGAGTTATCCATAGCATGCCTAGAATCAAATGTGACATGGATACATAAAACTAATACCTAGGCTATAAGCTAAAAACTCATGTAAGATATATTAGCATTCATTATATATCTAATATATAATACTAGATATATTTAATATATTTACAATACACATTCACGTTTCCACAGCCAAAATGTGGCTTATATATCCAACCCTATAATTAAAATCAGAAGATAATGATTATTCATGTTACGACAAAGATCAAATTTCTCTATTTTATGTTAGCAGTTAAAGCTATCTATAACCCCACGTCAGGGACTAGATTTTACATTTTATTTCTCACAGTAACTTAGAAAGAGAAAACATCAAATAATTACTTGCTAGTTACAGCTATTGGCTAACTTGAAGCTATAAAATAATAAAAAGATATATCAGGCTAAGAAGATCATAAAAACTGATACCATAAAATCATATAAGAAATGCAATAATGTAATAAAAATAAATTTCTTAATATTCAAACTACATCTTACTTATTTTCAACAGAAAAGTTAGGTTAAAAATACTTCTATTTGATTATGCCACCCCAGAATATTTTAGAAAATGTAAATCTGTTTCTACCAACATACATTCATTCACTCAGTCACTCATTCATTCATTCATCTAGAGACAGAGCCTCACTGTCACCCAGGCTGGCCTGCAGTGGTACAATCATAGCTCACTGCTACCTTGAACTCCTGGGCTCAAGGGATCATCCCACCTCAGCCTCCTGATCTCCTGAGTAGCTGGGACTATGGGTACACACCACCACATCCAGCTAATTTTTTTATTTTTTGTAAAGACATGGGTCTGGTTATGTTGCCCACACTGGTCTCAAACTCCTGGCCTCAAATGATTCTCCTACCTCAGTCTCCCAAAGCACTGGGATTATAGGTATAAGCCACCGTGGCTGGCATCCACCAACTTTAAAAAAAATGATGAATAAAGAAAAATCTTACCTAGTACTTAGGTCAAATAATTGTTCTTTTCAAGTTTAAGATGATATACCCATTATATAGAAAATCTAGAGTTAATCACAATGCAGCATAACCATAACTAAAAACGTTTCAGGATTTTATTACTTACAAAATATTACCTTAAATTTTTGCACTTAAGAATATGTTTTTAAGACAACCTTTAGTCAAAAAACACTTTCAAAGAGAGAGTTTACTTACCCATATGCTCTATTGTCAGGCAGGCTGCTATGGGCTCTTACTCCTGGGGGTATGACTCGGACTTCATTGATATAAACCACACACGGAAAACGAACAACATCTATGTGAGAACTTTGCTTTAAAAAGAGGTGAAAAGGGAAACATATGTAAGTAAGTTTCTCTATTCAAAATTTATCTTCTATTTAATTTTCTCATTTAGAATATCACAAATAACCTTAAAATAAACTCTGTATCATTAAATATATTATTTGTGATACTGCATAAATCATTTTTAAAAAATAGCTGAGGATAAAAAGCACCTACTTAAGCCTCTCAATTTGTATAACATTTTCTGCAGTGTATTTACTTCCCTGTTGATGTTTAGCTTAGACAATACAGACCCACTCTGAAACCTCTAAAGCCAGAAACCTTTCAGAATCCTGACTTTTTGGATTTCCAGAAAGGTTGTATGATACAAATACTGCATATTATAATACTTAAGACCCCAGTGGCTTCACCTCTAGGGTAGTACCTTGTAATCAAAACATTACTATTTCTGTAGCCACATGTATCAACATTCACACTATTATTTAGATTATAACAGGCATCATGTCAGTACAGATCAGACTACATGGCCAACTGAATTCAGGGCAGATTTTTCCACCATTTTTGAATTTCTAAATTACAGACAAGAGACTATAGATGTGTACTTAGACCAGCTTACTTTGCTAGACTTACATACGACCTAATATCAAGGGAATTCATTCAGGTACTGAATAGGTGAGGTAAACCGCTACTGAAATTTGAAAAAAAATCCACAAAGAGTTTATCATAATAAAAGAAATGGATAGCATAATTTATATTAGCATAAATTATATTTAGTATATACTTATCTCTATGTATCACCTGACACAGGATTAGACAAACATAACTCTTGTTTTCAATAATAAAAAATGAAATTTCACATTGTTTTTGGATTATCTTACATCATCTTTTCTTAGCATTTCGGTCAACTGTCACCACCTAGTGGTCAAAGTTCATCACAAGAAGAATGGTTTACATTATATATACCTAGAAAGTCGGAGTCTCTCAAGTTGCAAAGATATCATGCATATCAGTAGACCAAAAAGAACATGTTCAAGTTAGCCTTTCCAGAAATGCAACAGAGGATGACTTCCTAATTTTTCATTTTAAACTTGGAGACTATAATTAAATATATGGGTATAGAAATCTCAAAATATGTTTACTGTTCAAATGTACTTTAAACTCTCAAAAATATAAAATAAACATGATGAATACGAAGTGAGGCTGACTCTACGATATCCATTGTCCTCCTCTTCTAGAGAAGTTTTAGCTGGGCACAAGTAAAGACTATTTCCCAGACTTCTTGGAAGACAGTATGAATATATGATTACTAAATTCTGATCAATGGGATATAAATGGAAATGATGTAGGCACCTCTGGGTCATGCCCTTAAAGGGAATTCAGACTTTTGGACCTTTCTTCCACCTTTTCTTCCAATACTCTGTCTTTAAAACATAGATGTTATAGTGAGCTACTGTGTACAGCACAGGTGACACTCTAAGGATGGCAGAGGAACAACACAGAGAAGCCTGGGTTCCTGACATTACAGAACTCCCATATTAGCCCTAGATTATTTTTAACCAGATTACTGAAACACAAAATCTTATCTAAATCCACTGTTACTTTGGCTTTTGTTACAACAGCTGAACTTGTATCCTAATTATTACAAATACACCTTAGGTATTCAGCAAATACTACGTATTTTTTTTTAAGGGACAGGGTCTCACTCTGTCATCTGGCCTACATCACCACATTCAGCTAATTTTTTTATTTTTTGTAGAGATGGGGCCTTGCTATGTTGCCCAGGCTGTACCACGTATTTACATAAGCATAAAAGAAACAAGCATTTTGCCTCAACTTTGGTGTTGTATTTCCTGCCAGTAACAAACTCTTTCATTTAAAAAGCTTACTGTTCACATAGTAATAAATTCTCATTTATTTATTTATATTTTTAGAGACAGGATCTCACTCTGTCACCCAGACTAGAGTGTAGTGGTGCGATCTTACCTCACTGCAGCCTCAGACTCCTGGGCTCAAAGGATCCTCCTACCTCAGCCTTCCCAGTAGCTGAGACTACAAGCGCACACAACCATGCCCAGCTAATGTTAAAAATAACTTTTTTGTAGAGACTGGGTCTTGCTATATTGTCTAGGCTGGTCTCTAGCTCCTGGTCTCAACTGATCCTCCTACCTGTCCTTCCAAAGTGCTGAGAGGCACTGTGCTCAGCCTAAATTCTCATTGGTATGTATCAAGGAAGCTTAGAACAAAAGTTTATCAACTCTATCCTCCTCCAATCTGTCCTCTACTAATTAATGGCATTAGTAGTAGTTACAGTATAACCTATGGACCTAAAAAAATGAATTTAAGGATTTATAGCCTTGCAAAATCTATTTTGTTTTTAAGTAGAAGAGTTTCTGTATTAGTTACTACCATTTTTATTAAATACTTATTTCTAAGCATTTATTAAATGTCTACTATATTCCAAGATATGGCAGGTTCTGAGGATAAGAAGATAAGACATAATCTCTGCCATTAAGGAATAATCTAATCCTGGGCACAGTGGCTCATACCTCTAATCCTAGTACTCTGGGAGGCTGAGACGGGAGGATTGTGTGAGCTCAGGAGTTCGAGATAAGCCTGAGCAAGAGTGAGACCGACCCCATCTCTACTACAAATAGAAAAATTAGCTGGGTGTCATGGTGCACACCTGTAGTCCCAGCTACTTGGGAGGCTGAGGGAGGAGAATCACTTGAGCCCAAGAGTTTGAGGTTGCTGTGAGCTAGGCTGAAGCCACGGCACTCTACTCAAGGCAACGGAGTGAGACTCTGTTTCAAAAAAAAAAAGGGCGGGAGGGACGGGGAACAGACACTCTATTGTGATAGAAAAATAAATTGCCACATTACAAACTCACATAGCATGCTATGAAAATTCAGAGGGGCATTTAGCTAACTCAGATTGTGGGCAAACATTCGTGGAGGAAGAAGGTATCAAGGAAGGTTCCCCAAAAGAAGCAGCACCAAAGCAAAGTAAGTCTTCAACAAAAACAAAAATCAGTGGAAGAGAGGGAGAAGTAGGAAGAGAAAGCATGCACAAAAGGTAGGCAAATAAGAACTTGGAAGGTTCAAGAAATTGCAAACATAAGCCTGGGCAACAGAGCAAGACCCTATCTCTACAAAAAATTAAAAAATTAGCTGAGTGCAGTGGCTAAGGCCTGTAATCCCAGCACTTTGAGGGGCTGAGACAGGAGGATCGTTTGAGACCAAGAGTTTGAGACCAACCTGAGCAACATAATGAGACTGTATCCCTACAAAAAATAGAAAAATAGCCAGGTGTGGTGGCATGTACCTATAGTCCCCGCTACTCCAGAGGCTGAGGCAGGAGGATCACTTGAGCCCAGGAGTTTGAGTTTGCAGTGAGCTATGATGACACCACTATACTCTAGCCTGGGTAACAGAGCAAGACTCTGCCTCAAAAAAGAAAAAAAGAATTGCAAACATAGTTCACCATAGCTAGAGAACAAAATAGAGAAAGAAAATAGGCCAGAGTAGCTGAGCACAAACAAGACATTTACAAGAAATAAGATTTTCATCTAAGCCATTACCCAACTTCAAATCTGTAACTACATCTAGGACCTCTCTCCCGAGCCCCAGGCTGCCATATCCAACTTCCCACTAGGCATCTTCACTTGAATTTCCTTTGGGCACCACAAATTCAAATCCAAACTCAACTCTCTTATATTAGTGGCACCACCATCCACACAATGCCCAAGACCTTATCATCCTTGGCTTTTCATTCTCTCTCATTTAAATCCTCCACCCAGCCAGGCACGGTAGCTCACACCTGTAATCCTAGCACTCTAGGAGGCTGAGGTGAGAGGACTGCTTGAGCTGAGGAGTTCGAGATCAGCCTGAGCAAGAGTGAGAGCCTGTCTCTACTAAAAACAAAAAAAGCACTCTGGGAGGCCAAGGCGGGCAGATGGCTCAAGGTCAAGAGTTCGAGACCAGCCTGAGCAAGAGCGAGACCTCATCTCTACTATAAATAGAAAGAAATTAATTGGCCAACTAAAAACATATAGAAAAAATTAGCTGGGCATGGTAGTGCATGCCTGTGGTCCCAGCCACTTGGGAGGCTGAGGCGGAAGGATTGCTTGAGCCCAGGAGTTTGATGTTGCTGTGAGCTAGGCTGACACCACGGCACTCACTCTAGCCCGGGCAACAGAGTGTGACTCTGTCTCAAAAAAATAAATAAATGAAAATAAAAACAGAAAAAATTTGCCAGGTGTGGTGGCATGCACCTCTAGTCCCCACTACTCAGAAGGCTGAGGCATGAGGATCGCTTGAGACCAGGAGTTTGAGGCTGCTATGAGCTAGGCTGATGCCACAGCATTCTAGCCCAGGCAACAGAGTAAGACTCCATCTCAAAAAAAAAAAAAAAGAAAAGAAAAAAAGTTAAATAAAAAACAAATCATCCATCCAATCAAATACCAAGTCATATTGATTAAAACTCTAAATAGCTCTCAAATCTATGTGTTTCCCTCCATTTCTGCTATTGCTCCTATAGTTCTATATACTACACTGCTCTAATCTGGGTTACCAGTAAACAGATCCTAACTGGTTCTGTGCTTCTTTCTTGCCCCCCTTTCAACCCATTCTCCTATTGCAATGTGGTCTTTGTAAAATACAAACATATTACTTTTTTGCTTCTTACTGCTGTCAAGCCAAATTCCTAGATCTTATAAATACGATTGGCCTCTTTATCACTCCAAACGTCTATCCCTAATATACCTTTTTCTCATCTTCATGCCCTCAATCATGCTGTTCTCTCCGTTTAGAACTCCCTCACACCCCTCTGCCCCAACTCCCTTTTAGATGTCAATTTTCTCTTGAAAGCTGAACGAGATCAAGTCTAGATAGGTATCTCTCCCTTGTATACCCAAAGTTCTTTATTTAACTGAATTGCAACTGCCTCATTTATCTCTCCCATTAGTGTTATGTGCTTCAAGAAGACAAGAACCAAGTCTCAGTTTACAGTATATTCATATGCCTAGTATATTCATTTAATAAATGAAGGGCTTTTCATAGGTACTTAAAAGGTTATTAAATTGCGTTTTCAGAGAGTTAAAAATAAAGCTTAGGAGGAAAGGTTGACAACGAGATATCATGGAAGTGTTTATGATAAGGAAAGTAACAGGAATGTGAAGAACAGACTGGTCAGATTCCACAATTCTGAGCCACATTTATCTGTGGAAGGAGTGTTTAAAGGTTACAGTATAGCTGTCTCCCCTCACTCTACTATCCCCACAACTACCTTCTCTTTCTACCTGCTCCCTTAGCTACTACAACTATTCCTGTCCCTTCCATTATCACTTCTGCAGATGAGTTCCAAGTAGCTTTCCTAAAAGCTCTAAAATGACCTCTAAAAAGAAAGGACCTTCTAGCATCAACCACTTCCATAAGACACTATTTTAAACCCAGCATTTCACCTGGAAAGTAATATTAAAGAGATAACTAAAAATGTATAATATATCTTAAAGAATATTACATCACTGTAAAAAATCAGATATCTAAACGTGTGAGAATTTATTATATTGTATAGAATACCTAAGGAAAGAAACAGGATCGCTAGGGGATAGGGATGGGAGACTCATTTTTTTTTGAGACAAGAGTCTCGCACCCAGGCTAGAGTGCGGTGGCATCATCATAGCTCACTGAAACCTCAAACTGGGCTCAAGTGATCCTCCTGCCTCAGCATCCCAAGTAGTTAGTTGGGAGTACAGGTACGCACCACCACACCCAATAATTTTCTACATTTTGTAGAAATAGGGCTTTTGCTCAGGCTAGTCTTAAACTCCTGACCTGAAGCAATCCTCCCACCTGGGCCTCCCAGAGTGCTAGGATTACAGGCATGAGCCACTGTGCCCAGTCGAAAGACTTACTTTTTACCGTATACCCTTTTGTACCTTTTGACTTTGTACCTCTTACCTAGTGGGAGAAAAAAAAAAAGAAAGAAAGAAAATTTTTATAAATGAAGCTTACTTTCAAAATGTTATACAAATGTATTTCTTGATTTATAAAGATGCACAACACATTGATAGGTGATAAAAGAAAACACAAAACAGTATTACAGTATTGGAACACTAATGTAGGCGGTAAGTGTACACATTTAAGCATAATAATATTAAGTAGAGAATTTGGAAAATATTAATATAAAGAAATCTGTTAATTATAGCTACAAAATACAAAGTAAATACTGATTATAATAGGATTTGGGGAGAGACAGAGAAAGGAAATTAATTCACTTATATCTTTCAAGACTCAGCTCAAATGTGATCTCTACTAAGCCTTACCCAATCACCTCCAGAGGAAGGTATTTACTACCTGCCCTATCTTCTCATGGTCCTCAATGTTTGTCTAAGAATGAATAAAGGAATAATAGATTAAATATATGATAAACAAATGAATGCCAATTTTCTAAACTAGAATAGTACTAAACTAATTCATCATATGCTTCTTTCTTTCATTTTTGACTGTTCTCTATTTCTGTATACATGGCATGTTTTGTTCTGATCCAACTACTGCCCCGACTGAGTTTTCTAAAGCCTCAATGGAATTATAGTAATTGAACAAGCAGGGCTAACTAACATGAAATGTGAGACCATACTTAACATATTGTCCATAAGAAATGCCAAAGTTCTCCAACTTTTGTCTTTTACAGACCATTCGTTAAATTAGAAGATCAAGTCTGTCAATTTCTTATTTTGCCAAGTAAAGCATTAAGATACAACCACTACCCACTGTGATCATTATCTCCTAAAAGAAAGAACACTTTAAACATTTTTCATTCAAATACTTATTGAGCACCTTACATTTTGCTAAATATTGCCCAAGGCACTGAAGATACAGCTGAAAGCAAGAGACATTCTACAAATCCTCATGAAACTTGATATTAGAACACACTCGTGATAAAAATAAAAGAAATAGGCCGGGCATGGTGGCTCAGGCCTGTAATCCTAGCACTCCGGGAGGCCGAGGCAGGAGGATCGCTTGAGCCCAGGAGTTTAAGGTTGCTGTGAGCTAGGCTGACGCCACGGCACTCTAGCCCGGGCAACAGAGTGAGACCCTGTCTCAAAAAAAAAAAAA
>CAUYRT010097445.1:0-22504 GCA_963574885.1 Lepilemur ruficaudatus
GGGAAGGAAATCTTCTAAAACTGATTTATGTGAATAGCTGTACAACTTGGTAAATTTACTAAAAATCATTTAATTGTTCACTTAAAATGGAGTAATGGCATGGAATGTAAATTATACTTCAATAAATTTGTCAAAAAAAATGAAAGTGCTGGAGTTTATGACATGTAAATGCCGTCTCTTTTCAGATTAGTGAAAATTGCAAAGAATGATAATATCTAGTGTTGGTCAGGTTGTGCAGAAACAAGCATTCTCGATTCAGTTTTAATTGGAGTATAGATGCCATAGTTTGGATGTTTGCCCACTCCTAACCTCGTGCTGAAATATGATCCCCAGTATTGGAAGTGGGGTCTAATGAAAAGTGTTTGGATCATGGGAGTGGATCCCTCATGAGTAGATTAATGCCCTCCCTGGTTGTGGGGGAATGAGTGAGTCCTCACTCTTTTAGTTCCCTTGAGACCTTGTTGTTAAAAAGAGACTGGCACTTCCCTCCCCTTTCTCTTGCTTCATCTCTAACCATGTGATATCTGCATACTCCATCCTCCAGCTCCCTTCACCTTCTGCCATGAGAGGAAGTAGCCTGAGGCCCTCGCCAGATGCCTAGTCTTGAAACTGCTAGCCTGCAGAATCATAAGCTAAATAAATCTCTTTTCTTTACAAACTACCCAGACTCAGGTATTCTTTTATAGCAACATTAAACAGCCTAAGACAATGAATTAGCACAGCCTTTTGAGAAGCATTTCCATACTTTTTACTAAAATTTAAATTTTGCTTGCAACTTACAACTAAAAATAAAACTTCAAGAAATTCATCCTAGAAATACTTGCATAAATAACCAAGATAAATATGAAGATGTTCATTGCCTTACTGTGTATATCAGTTAAACATTTCATATCACATATGTGCCATCTAAAGAAATTTGGTGCTCCCACATACCACAGAACACTATACATTCTTTAAGAATAATTAAAAACTTATTTAAATATTTAATGATTAATAATATAATATATAATTGATAATTAATAGAATTATTTTATTCATTAATAAAATAATTCTTCAAAAATAATGCTGACCACAGCATTGCCTACCATTGCATAATACCCTTAACCCTTGCATAATACACATTTAAATGGAAATCCATTGTTTGCTTTTAGGTACAAACTGCAACTTTATCGTGTCCATTGATTCAACAATATTTGTTCTCTCCTATACACCAGTGTGGTAGGCAGAATAACAGCCCCTGGAAAACATTCAAATTCTCATCCCTGGAACCTGTGAATGTGCTACCTTAAGTAGCAATGGGGACTTTCCTAGTGTGATTAAAATAAGGAGCTTGAGATAGGAAAATTATCTTGGATAATCCGTGTGTACCCAATGTAATCAGAGGGTCTTCATAAGTGAAAAAGGGAATAATGTAGTATGAGAAAGATTCAACTGGCTATTGAGATGGCTTTGATGTGGAAGGGGGTCATAAGCCAAGGAATGTGGGTAGTTTCTAGAAGCTGAAAAAGGCAAAGAAATTGATCCTCCCCTACAGCCTTCAATAGGACATTAACCCTTCTAACATCTTGATTTTAGACCAGTGAGATCTATTTCAGACTTCAGACCTCCAGGATGAGAAGATAATAAATTTGTGTTAGTTTAATTTACTATGTGGGAATTTTTTATAGCAATCATAGAAAACTAATACAATCAGACATGTATTAGGTTATAAATATACTAAGATATCCTCTTGACTTTGACCTCACAGTCTTTTCAGCAGAGAAAATAGGAACATTCATATATTAAAATTCTTAAGATAGATAATAAATGTCAAGACTTAAGACTTTCTAGTTCTTTAAATTAGGCATAATTTCATTATATCTGCTGATATTCTGACTTCAAAAATCTTTAGATATTCTAGAAGTCTGCATGTTAGATAAAATTGATTTAGGGACTTTGATATCATTGATTGAAAGAAATAAAACTTGCAACTTTTTCTTAAATATCTTAGTCTTTGCCTTAAGGGCATTCTTCATGTCTTCTTAATTCTATTGACACTGTTATAAAATTATTTGTTATTAAATATGGTTAAAAAGGGACATTAATTTCCTGTATTTAATTGTCAGCTTCACTCAACAATTTGACAGACAATTATAATTGCATATCAATTACATAAAAATATATAATTATAATATATTTATTAATTATAGATTACTAAACTTTTATGCATAAAATATATTTTTTGTAACAGACTGAATCCTGAAATTTCTAGAAAGTAAGCAAAATATTTGTGTCAGTTGCAATTTCCCAAATGAGATTTAATAAGTCAACAAATATGTTAATTTACTGTTGCAGAAAAGAATTGCTACCATTGCCCACAGGTCCTTAGAGCCTCACCTACAAGAGTAGTGTGAACACTTTAGCAGGAGTGATAGAAAATGACTTATAAATATGCAAATGGGAAGACCATTTTGTATCCTGTAATTTGGGGGTTATTTACATAGCAACTGCAAGTAAGTTTACTCAACAGTCAAAACTAAGAGGAAAAGGGATAACTCAGTCTAATTACTCCCTTGATAGAAAATCTCAAATATTTATGAGATGTTTTCCTTCATGGTACATTTTATGTCTCCTACACAAAATTTTCTTCAAAGTAAATTCTTTCTCTGAGACTTTCTGTATCAGTAGGGGTCAAGTTAGGAAATAGAAATTATACCATTTCTCTTTCCAGAAATAGTTTAATAGAAAGAATAATTTAATAAAAAGAATAAAACCATTAACTAGATAACTGAAAGGATAAAAAGAGAATTCTCAGGTATCGTAAAGGAAGCAACTATAGGAAGTAGTTACCAGTCATATGGCTGGAGAAAAACAATGGGAAACATTGGAATTGTTAAACTTAGAGGAAGGGCCTGGGAAGCTAAACTCAGACCTCTAAAGAGGAAGCGCTGGCCAGGTAGAGCTGACCTCTCTGAGGTAGGACATTTTGAAGTAGATTCTGCAAATGTTGGAGAAGCTACAAGTTTGATTCAGCTATTACAAATGAAAGAACTGCTGCTGCCAAGGTGCAATGGTGCTGGGGTAATGATACAGGAACCACAAACAAAATGGTCTCCGTGAGAAGAGAGCAAAAAAACATGCAAAAGAAAGTCTTTTTGTCTTCTTCCCACCTGACAACTCCCTCTAGTGCCTCTTCTGTGTGGGATTCAAAGAGGAAGCCAGGTAGCAAAGAAAAAATGTGGATTACAGAATCCCAGCTCCAACATCACAAAGCAGAATATAGAAGGGCAAATATGCTACTGAGAAACAACTTATAGGTGGCACAGTGTACCCCCTTGGTGACTCACATACACATACAGCCTTTCACACAATAACAAGAACACAACTCTATGTTTCTGCTAAACAAAATGCAACTATTCTTGGTACAAATAAAGATACCCTCTCTTCATAATGAGTAGAGATAAAAAATCCCAACAATCATGGCATCCAACCTTGTGTTATATTACTACCAAAACTAAATCACAATCTCACTTGAATTTTTAATGAAAAATTAATCTTATAGTTTAAAAAATTATAAAAATTATAGTTTATAAAATGATAAAGTAAGAAAGAACAGGAGGAGATAAAATCAGAGGTAATATATAGAAGTATATATGTATGTCTATACACTCGTAACAAACAAAGAAGAAAATAAGCACAGCCACTATGGTCTTTATCAAACTGCTCACTTGGCTCAGAGAATTTTCTGTATCTACTGAACATACAGCATTTTGTGATATCTCTTATACAGCATTGTTTCACTGTATTTTTTTATTTAATGATTAAAGTTATTATTTTGAAATAATTTCAGATGTACAGAGGAGTGGAAAAAAATAGTATAAAGAGTTCTTGTGTACTCTTTACCCAACTTCCCCTAATGCTAGCATCTCACATAACCATGGTACAATTACCACAACTTAGAAGCTAATATTGGTAAGATGCTATTAACTAAACTAGAGACTTCATTCAGATTTCAGCAGGTCTTCCACTAATGTCCTTTTCTTTTACCAGGATCTAACTTAAGGTCACACTTGGAATTTAGTTGCCCTATCTCCTCCAATCTCAGACAATTGTTCAGCTTTCCTTATCTTTCATGATGAAAATACCTGTGACTAGGTATTTTTTGGAATGCAGTTCAATTTGTGCTTATTTGATGTTTTCCCATGATTAGATTGAGGTTATAGACTTTTGGGAATAAAATTACAGAGGTAGTGTGACCTTCTCTACACATTATATCCAGGAGTACCTGATACAAATATCTTATTATTGATGAAGTTACCGAGATCACACAGTTAAGGTGTGTTTGCCAGTTTTCTCCACTCTAAAGTCAGTTTCCTTTTGTAATTAATAAATATTTAAGGGGAGAATGGTGAGGCATTTGCAAATATCCTGATTCTCATTAAACATTCACACACTAATTTAAGCATTCACCAGTGGATTTTGCCTATAGTAAATACCATTGTGATGTTCTAATGGTGATTTTCTATTTTCTTCTTTTCTTCTACATTTATTAACTGGAATTCTTCTGGAAAGACATGTCCTTTATCCTCCATTTAATTGTTTATTTAATCAATTATTATATCGGTATGAACTAACGGATATTTATTTTATTCTTTGAGTTGTAATTCAAAGAATTTTGGTCTATTTATTGTTGTCTGGATCATTTTTTGTGCAATTTGTTCTAGCTTTGGCCATTGGGAGGTCTTTCAAGTTAGCTCCTATATCCTTCTGACATGTCCCCATACTTAATTTTTTTTTAGTACTGCCTTATTTTCTGGTGTCACTAGATATTTAGGCTTATCTTAGATTTTTTTCTGCACCAGACCTGGAATCAAGTACCTCTCATAATTTTTAATAGAAGAATATTTAGAAAGCAAGATCTGGAAACTAATATGCTGATCCTAGTGGGGTATCACTGATTCTAGGACACCATCTGTATGAATAGTAATGAATGTATGCATATATATCTATATTATTTATGTGTCTGTATGCATTTTAAAAAGAACACATGAGTTGATAGTGATAATGTCTGATTCCAATCCAGCACCACAGGATTCATTCTATTATTTCCACTTTGCTTATTTATGACTTCTTTCTACAACATAAGAAATCTGGCTTATGGAGGGAAGGGAAGGTAATAAAAAAAAAAGAAAAAAATCTGGCTTTCATTATTTATTTCATTATTATAATACATTTGCCTATTTATTCAGCCCTAGTATATGCGTAAGGTACTTTCAGGATTGTTATCCCACACTTGTTTGAAAAGTAAATTTGCCAACTAGAGGACATTGTTTGTATGTGGTAATCTTTATGTTTAGCCCTACAGAAGGTTACTTAGGTCAACTCCTTTTTTCCTTACTCATTTCAGTGTGGTTATATCATTCATTTGTCATAGCCTGGATTGCATCTTGGGTTTTCTTGATACCTTGGTTGACTTTCTCTTAATTTACATACTCATTATAGTGGAGACTTTTATATAGGTTTTGACAAATGCATAAAGTTCTGTATCCACCACCACAGGACCATACAGAACAGTTCAATCACCCCTCAGATTTCCCTGTGCTGCCCCTTTATAATCAATCTCTACCTCTACTCTCAACCATCAACAACCTCTAATCTGTTTTTCTATTTTATAGTTTTTCCTTTCCCAGAGTGCTATATTGATGGAATTATATAACATGTAGCTCATATATACATATACATATGTATAAACATATATGTATATAATATGTAGCCCTTTGTGCCTGGCTTCTTTCACATAAGAAAATGCAAATAAGATTTTCCAGGATGGGAAAAGGGCTGGCAACTTCCAGAAAGACAGCATGAAAAGCTCTATAGATACACTCTTCAGCAAATCACTCATAACTGGTGAAAATCATTGTTAAAAAATAACCATATAATACTTCTGTAAATCACTCTCAGAGCACACACAATGAAAGAAGCAGTTATTCAAATAAAATCTACTACATCTCAATAAACACAGAAAAAGAGGGCCCAGATGTCAGACTTAACAGGCAAAAACTGCAAAACAGCCAAAATAAATATGTTCAGAAAACTAAAGGAAACCAACACCCCTTTATGATGAAAACACTCAACAACCACAAATACAAAGGAACTTCCTCATCCTGATAAAAAGTATTTTGGAAAAGACCACAGCAAATGTTAACACTCAATGGTGAAAGACTGAATGCTTTGCTCCTTAGATCAGGAACAAGTCAAGTATGTCTGCTCTCACCACTGCTATTCAACATTGTGCTAGAGGGGCTAGCCAGAACTAATTCAGAAAGAAACAACAACCCATTAAAAAGAGGGCAAAAGACATGAACAGAAGATTTTCAAGAGAAGATACAGAAATAGCCAACAAACATATGAAGAAATGCTCCACATCACAATCATCAGGGAAATGCAAATTAAAACCACAATGAGATATCACCTTACCCCTGTCAGAATGACCATTATTAAAAAGTCAAAAAATGATAGATACTGTCATAGATGCAGAGAGAAAGGAATGCTTATATAATACATTATTGGTAGGACAGCAAATAAGTACAAACTCTATGGAGATTCCTCAAAGAGATAAATGTAGACTTACCATTTGACCCAGAAATCCTACTGCTGGGTATCTACCTAAAGGAAAGGATTATTTTATCAAAAAGACACCTGCACTCAAATGTTTATTGCAGCACAATTCTCAATCACAAAGATGTGGGATTACCCTAAGTGCCCATCAATTCATGAGTGGATTAAGAAACTGTGAGATAGATAGACATATATATAATGACATGATGTCTTTTGCAGCAACTTGGAGACCGTTATCCTAAGTGAAGTACCTCAGTAACGAAAAACAAACACCGCTTGTACTCTCTAATAATTGAGAACTAATCGATTGGCACACACAGGCACAAAGAGACATAAAGGACATTGGAAATCAAGAAGCGGGGAGAAGAGGAGGGGAAAAATCTATCTATTGAGTACAATGAACACTATTCAGGTGATGGGCACACTAGAAGCCCCTACTCAAGCATTATAAAAGGTATCCATGTAACAAAAACATTTGTACCCCCTCATTACTTTGAAATTTAAAAAAAGAATAAAGCATACTCATAAATCTTCATGTCCTCACATTAGGCAATGGTTTCTTGGATATGGCACCAAAAGCACTAGCACCAATGGAAAAAAAATAGATAAATGAAACTTCATCAAAATTAAAAACTTCCGTGCTTCAAAGAATACTATCAAGAAATGAAAACACAGCCCACAGACTGAGAGGAAATATTTTCAAGTCATATATTTGATTAGGAACTTGTATCTAGAAGCTTCTAAGAACTCTTATAACCCAATAATAATAAATAAATAACCCAATTTAAAAATAGGCAAAATTTTGAATAGAAGTTTATCCAAAGTAGACATACAAATGTCCAATAATACTTCAAAACAGTTGCAACATCAGTGTTGATATACAAATCAAAACTACAAAAGATACTGCTTCATACCCACTAGTATGGCTATATATATATTTCAAAGAAAAAAATGAAGGAAAAAAGAAAGGTAGGAGGGAAGGAAGAGAGAAGGAAGAAAGGAAGAAGTGGGGAGAAAGGGAGGGAGGAAACAATAAAATAATAATATGTTGGAAAGCATGTGGAAAAACTGGAACCCTCACACATTGTCAGTGGGTTTGTAAAATGGTGCAACCACTTTGGAAAATAGTTTGGCTATTCCTCAAGACATTAAACATGGAGTTTTCACATAATTCAAAAAGTCTACTTCTAGGTACATACTCCAGAGATTTGAAAACATATGCCCATACAAAAGCTTGTACATGAATTTATGTGCAAGTACTCTCTGTCATAGCTCTAATATGGACACAACCCAAATGCCCATTAATTGGTAAATGGATAAGTAAAATACAGTATATCCATATAATGGAATACTATGCAGTCATATAAAGGAATGAAATACTGATACATGCTACAACATGAATGTATCTTGAAAACATTATTTCAAGTGAAAGAAGACACACACAAAAGGACACATTTTGAATGATTCCATTCATATGAAATGCCTAGAACAGGCAAATCAATAGAAAGGAGAGTAGTGGTTACCAGGGTATAGGGAACGTAAGAATGGGAATAACTGCTAATAGGGTTCCTTTTAACAGTTATGAAAATATCCTAAAGTTAAATAGTAGTGATGATTGCCCAATTCTGTGAATGTGCTAAAATCCATGGATTGTACACTTTAAAACGGTAACTTTATGGTACGTGAATAATATCAAAATAAAGGCTTTTTTAAAAAAGGTTACATACTTTATGATTCCATTTATACAACATTCTGGAAATGATAAAATTATAAAGATGGGAGACAAATTTATGGTTGCCATAGATTAAGGATGAGGGGTGGTGTGGGTGTGATTATAAAGGAGTGGCATGAAGGAGATCTTTGTGGTGATAGACTAGCTCTATACCTTGATTGTGATCATGGTTACACACATAAACACATGTAATATTAATAAAATGACACAGAGCTATACAAACATTGTACCAATGTCATATTCCTGGTTTTGCTATTATATGATAATTATATAATTATGTTCGATGTAATCATTGAAGGAAACCGAGTTAGGAATCCATGAGACCTCTTTATACCATCTTTACAATTTCCTATGAATCTAATTATTTCAAATTTAAAAAGGAAAATAACATGTTTTTTTTAAAAAACTCCAGTGGTCCTTAAATCTCATCTTTATCAACAATGTCTTGATAATTAATCTGGCTCTCCATGAGTTCCTTAATACCTGAAAAGTATGCCCTAGCAAATAGACATAATGTATTCTAGGTTGCAAAGCAAATATATCTCTCAATGAAAATAAATAATTTGCTATTCCTGTTTGTTAATTATTCTCATATTTGCTATGACCAAATATTGTGATTCTTTTCCCTGGGTGCTTAGCATACTGCTTTCCACAGTTAGCTCTCAAGAAATATTTGATAATAAATGAATTCTGAATTTCAAGTCTCAGACAACAAACTGAGCTATGGTGGCTCCATTTCAGTACTGTAAAGTCTAGCCTAAAGGGAACATCAACTGCAATTTAGGGCATCTTCTTTTCCATGTACAAGTCTCTGAGTCTCTGGAAAAAAAAATCCTTATTTAGTTGTACTCGTACTAAAGTTTGCATAAATATACTTCTCTGAGCCTAAGGACCACGCAATCACCGCTATCTCTATGAGAATCCCCTAACTTCAGTAAGCCCTCACTGTAGCTCATAAACTTCTTCAGAATGAAGGTTACTTTTTCAAAGCCATGATGTCATTGAGTGCTTTGTGTAAGATGACCCAGAATACAGAACAGCATTCTGCCTTGCCTGTGTTTGCTCCTGCACATGGGTGTCCTTGCAGTTAGGTCCTGGCTTCCCCCTACTTTAGTGACAATTTCAGAATAAGTAAAATGGAGCTCCCTGGGACTAGGAACTGAATCTTATCTCAGGGAAACCTCTTTAAAACAAATTTTACAGTCCAAGATGGGCGATTCTTTCTTCTGCTTGATCTAACTTTGATCTTAAGGTTTTCCACTGTGTTGTGTAATTCCTTGAATGAATTTTTCATTCCCAGACATTTTGTTTGATTGTTATTTAATATTTCAATTTCTTTAGTGAGTTTTTCATTCATTTCCTGCATTGTTTTTGTGGTTTCTTTGTGTTTGGTTTCCATTTTATCTTTCATTTCATTGAGCTTCCTTACAATCCATGTTCGAAATTCTTCATCTGTCATTTCAATATTCTGATTTTGGTTGCTATCCATTACTAGAGAGCCAGTGTTCCTCTTTGGCGGTATCCTTTTGCTTTGATTCTTCATACTTCCAGAGTTCTTTCACTGATTCCTTCTCACCTGGAGCCCCTGTTGCTTCTTAACCTTTGTGTTTTCTTTTGTTTAGATAATGACACACCCAGTTTAATCTCTAAGCCAGTAGGTGGTGCTTGTGGGTAAGAATCAACCAAACCGTATATGATAAGTCAGTAAATGCAGTAAAAGGGCATGCAAATTGACCTCCCTGTCAGTAGTGGCACTTGCAGGAAGGAACAAGCTGTATGTTGTTTGGGTCCTGTGACCAGCACTGGTTCCTCAGGAGAAGCACTCTAATGTCCCAGGTGGTGGGGGTGTCCTTATTCTCCACCTCAGAAGAGGCAGGTGGGGGAGTGAGGCTGGGTGTGGCTGGGTTGGGTGAGCCTGCTCTGAAGCTCCACAATACTTTTAGCAGGGGTCAAAGGTCTGTTCCCCTCTTAGGGGCAAAGCTGGCAGAGAGGGGCTGAAGTGGCCCCACTAAACCCAAAAGTCTTTGTGTGGAGGCAGGGCTGTCTGAGAAGCGCAATCAGGCAGTCTGGTGCAGGTCTTGCTCCTTTCCACCTTCCCCTACTCCACAGTTTCGTCAGGGCCTCTGCCAGGAGGCAGGACCTCAAACCAGCCGAGCTCAGCCATGCCTGCGATGTGGGCCGGAGGTTCCCTGCTCAGGATCCCAGCCTGAGTTGGGACTGTGGTCCTCCTGTGGAAGGAAGGGTGCCCTGCAAGCACATTGCAGCTAGGACCCACACTGCACTCTCCCCCCTGCCCTGCCCTTACAGGCACCCACAGGACTAATTCACAAATATCACAAATAACACCTCTGTGCTCCCAGGTGATGTGATTGAGAACTGTGTGTACAGGATGTGGCCTGCGGGCCCATTGCCTGGGTTCCAGAGAGTAAACCCTTACCATTCTGGGGAGAAGGATACTGGTCCCAAGTCTCTCAAGGGGTGCTCAAGCTGGTTCAATATCCCTCCACCTTGGGGTATGACCACTCTGCTGGAGTCACTGGGCAAGCATCATCAGGGAGCACTAGCAGGCAGAGAGCTCACAGCCTGAGCACCCCTCAGTCCACTGCAGAATCCCAAAAGGGAAGGTCTGAGCTCCATTCCCTGTGGAAGCCTCCATTTGCTGGGTCAATTGTCTATCTTGGCAGCCACAGGTCTGGGAAGAAAAGGGGGGAAAAGAGTCTAGGTGGAGGAAAGTCCACTCTCTGGTCATCTCCAACCCTCTCTCTGAGAGCAACTCTACCCAGAATGACCAGGCTCTGGAGTCACATAGATCACCTGGGACCCACTGGACCCCTGTGGCTCCTGCAGTCTGAGCCGGAGTTGGGAAATGTCTGTGTGAGGACAAGCAAGATGGGACCTGAGGGTTTGAGCTCCCTGGGGAGGACAAAGGCACCTGGGTAGAGAAGCAATATGGCACCTGCCATCCTGCTTGGGTCTGTGGGGCGGGAGTTGCCCTGGGAGTGGGGCTGGGATCCTGGTGCCCTGTCTATAAAAGTTCTCCACTTACTGGTGGCAGCCATCTCTGGGCTTGCTTTGGCAGAAGGTCTCTCCAGCAGCTTAGGAGTCCACCAGCAATCCGAGATGTGAGGGAGGGGGATGTTAGTCAATCTACCTATCCTTCTCACTGGTCTCTGAGTTTCTCAGGGCTTAATTCCCACTGATGCCTTTCTCCTTCCAGTTCTGCTCCGCAACCTCTTCCCATGGAGTGTCCTGTAGGTTCAGGCATCCTTCCTTCGACCCCTCTTCCATCTATGCTTGTCTGTTTGTTTTTTCTCTTACACTTAAAAATTCTCCGCCTTACAGAGATGTTCTGGCTGTTGGTGTCTTTGGTCCACTGTTTTACATCATATTTTGAAGTACCTGATTTCCTGGAACCTGAAGCATAATATACTTCTTCATAGTGTTCATTCATTAGTCATTCATAATTTGATTATTATCAAAACTTTAATTTATTAGAGGCTCAGGCCCAGAGTTCTAGCTGACAGGGTATAAAACAACAAATGAATAGCTGTTACAATCATAGAATTGGGAAAGTTCCCAAGAAATCTTGCAATACATGTTTTTGGCAGCTTATGTTAAATGTGGCTTGAGCCTGAGAACTTCTACCTTCTATCCTGAACCTCTACCATAGGACTGATATACTCTACATAGACATGACTACATCCTGTGTCATCCTAGGCTTCATTCTCCAGAAGGATGTTGGCCAGTGATACTCAGGATCATCAGAACACATGGCTGCTGGTAGGGGTACATCTGCTCCACTTCCAGTAGATGGCATCATACTATATGGTTCTACAACTTGAATACAGATCAAACTCTTCAGCATGGCATACGAGTATTCCATAAACTGACTCTTAGATTTGCCATTTTCATCTCTGACCCACACTCTATGCTCTGGCCATCGACACTACCTGAATTTCTCATATTTCCCCAGGCAGTTTCACATCTCCCATTTCTATGCTGGTTTTTGCTCCAGCCCGAAGTGCCTTCCCCCTCACAGCATTTTCTAACCAACATCTAATCATCTTAAAAAACTAATCAAACATTGCAATCACTTTTAAGTTCTTTATATGTACTATCTCACAGAAACATTTTTGAAAAGAGGTATAAATCATTAAAATACCCATTTTACAGAAGAAGAAACTGAGGGATAGGGAGTTTGAGTAATGCCCAAAGTCACCTAGTGAGTAAGTCGTGGAGCTCAAACAAAATGCCAGGTCTGTCTGAGCATAAGGACCATGACCATAGCCACAACACTTTCCTCTATCTAAAGTATTCTATGGTTCCACAATAGACTCCATGGGGAATCTTCTAAAAATCCAGATATCTCTACCTCCATCCTAGACCTGTGTTTTCAGAATCCCTGTTGCTAGAGCTCCAGGATATGTATTTTAGAAAACTTTCCCAGGTGACTGTAATGCACATTCTGTTTGAGAACCACTATCTGATGATGAAGAAGGGCTGAGAACTACTATTGACACTTCAGTGTGCCACTAGGACTTGGACAACATCTGAAACCAATTTTGGTGATACACCATTTTCAAAAAAGTTAAACGAGACATGTCTGTTTTGCAAAAATGAGAATCTGTAGAAAAGTACTTCCAGGAGTAACTGCATTCTGGTAACATTTAATTACATTGTGTAAATTAGCAAAAATCTGTTTTGTAAAGAAAAATGAATTTAAATTATCTTTCATTTAAATTCTTGACAAGGGATCAACTACAATTGTGTGGAGAATAGATTTGATTTGAACATTTGATTGAGTGTGTAGCTGTCTTAGTGGTCCTCAAGCATCAAAAATAAAATCTCAACTGTGATATAGAAATATTAATAATAGTTCAGACTTTATACTACCCAGTATTTCATGTCTTTGGAACACCAAAAGGAGGATTATCGTCATCAATAAGTTTTAAATGACACATAAACAAAAGCTACAGCATATATATAGGGCTCCCCCTTTGCCACTTTACACTTTAAAATTTTAAAAAATTCAAGGCTCTGTGTCTTTGCATTTATGTAATGTGAGGTATTTGAAATGAAATTTGATTTGTGTTATTTTTACTTTTTATTTGAAATAATTTTAGACTTACAAAAAAGTTGCAAAGTACAGTTCTCATATTCCCCCCACTCAGTTTCCAATATTATTGTAGCATCTTTCTTAACCATGGTAAAATTATCAAAAACAAAAAATTAAAATTGACATAATACTACTAACTAATCAACAGGACTTGTTTGAATTTTGGCAAGTATCTCACTAATTTTCTTTTCTCTGAATCAGGACGCAACCTAAGTGTCATGACATTTTAGCCTCCTCCAATAACAGTTCCTCTGTCTTTGTCTTTTGGTATCTTCTGGTTAAGCTGGTGTCTGTGATTTCTCCACTGTAAAGTTATTACTTTTTCCTCCATAACTAATAATATGGAAAAATACATTCAGATTATATAAAAATCCTTTTCTTTATCATCATTTTAGCATCCACTAATGGTTCTTTCCTACGACAATGATGACTGCAGTGTTTACCTAAGGGTAATTTTCTATTTCCCTCATTCTTTCTACATTTATCAATTGAAATTCTACAGGATGAAAACTTCCTTCCATTATTCCACATTTATTTATTTATCCAATTATCTATTTATATTAGTATAAACTCATGGATAGTTATTTTATTGTATGAATTATAATCCATTAATATAATTATATTTATTTTATTATTCAAATCATCTCACCTTGGCCATTGGAAACTCTTTGAAATTGGCTCCTTTATACTTTTGCCCTATTCCTATCATTTGCGAGCATCTCCTCACTTATTGGCACCACAAGATGTTCGGGGCTTATATTATATTTAACGTGAAAAACTGTATAGATAATTTAGTAGTGCTCAGAAGCAAAAAAAAAAACAAACCAGAATTTTCAGAAAGAGGAGTAAGGTATCAGAGTCTGCAATGATTAAGGAGACTTAGGAAAAATGTCTATTTTCTTTCTCACTCCAAAATATTGCATTTACCAGAAAACACTGAATAAGCGCTAGGTAACTACCAGATGCCTGATATAGAAAATTGATATTTAAGGAAAGTATTAATAGTTTAAGAACAAGCTAGCCATTCATTCATATATGTTAGAAGATTTTCTCTGTCTTTTCTGCAAAAAAAATTGATTTTCATAAAAAAACAGAACCCTAATACAGAAAGCATTAAAAAAGCAACACTATATTAGTATAAATATTTTAATAGAAATGTTAAAAGCTATAACCTTTGCTTACCTTATAATCTATATGAAAATCAGTTGTTTTATATAATAGTTCCAGTTATTTATTACTTCTTTTATCAAATTTACTTCTATATTTTGTTTACATTAGATATTTTGTGAAAATTCTAATTTGCATGAATAAGTAGTTACAAAATATCTGAACTTGATGAGCACTTCAATTTAATAACTATATCAGGATTCTCTTCAAGAAAAATGCTCCACAAACTTAAAGGGATAGTAACACAATGTTGCTTTTAAGTTGAACCACTCAGGTTCCAGGTATGGTAAAGCAATAAGTATCTACACCATCTCTCCCACTGAATACAGCTATAAAACCTGGGCAGACTACATGAAGCAGCTATTTGAGGATTCAAAAGTAAATAGCAACAGATGGACTGAGGAAAAAGAACAGAATTCAAATACCACCAAACAAGTGGTAAGATTACTAACTTTTTTACTGCTGGATCTTCTGGTCTGAATTCAACACACAGCAAACAAAGAAGTGAGCCCTGGAATGTACACAGAAAAAGCTCCAAGGGAAGCCTTTTAGTTCTAGCTCAAGAAATGGGAAAGGGAATGCAAAACACTCAGAGATAATGCAAAAATCTCCGATTTTTTCTCTTCCTTTTATCCATTCACCCACCCCCTGGATCTCAGGCAATCCTGCAGTGACAGTGTGGTAGTAGCAACAGTGAGAACAGAGGCATTAGGAGCCAGCAAAAGCCAAAACACTGAGAAAGGGGGTCTTCTTCTAGGTTTCATAGAACTGTAGTTTCAAAAGGGTAGAGCCAAATCCCATTGCTCTTTTCTCTCTCTGTCCTTCTGCCACCTGGCCCCAAAGACAAGTGTAGTTGTGGAAATACACAAGAGATTAGGTTAAAACGAAAGTCACAGTATTCTGGACGAAGGACCAATAAGAGGCATTCCACAAAACTGAAAGTTACCAGGGAGATCATGAGAGAAAAACTTAGGAATATGTCTGTATAAAGTTGCTTATGAACTCTCAGGCACAAAGTTTTTACAGAATAATTCCTGGAAATCTACTTATGCCAATTCCTGAGCCCCATCCAAAGACATCAGAAACCATTCGGCTTTGTTAGGTCCAGAAATATAAATTTTAACATGGCTCTGGGATAATTCTAGCCCAGGTGTTCTTTGGGAGATTATTCCAAAAACACTACCATAAAACTTTTACATTTGTCTTTCAGAAGTAGTGTTCAAAAAGTGATGAGATGGGATATCAAACCTAGTAAAGTAAGGACAAGGAGACTAAGCACCCCAGCAGGGCACAGTCAGACCTTCTTAAGGGTGCAGGTGTAACTGTAAAGAGGATGAGCATCAAGCACAAAGAAGAAACTTAGCACATGTTTATTCTGATAGAGTAATGATAACTTCAGGTTATCCGGGAAAGAGACAAGGTGAAACCTTCATGGCAGGACTTTTGAAATCATGGGGAAGTAGGGAGTTTAGTGGACCGTCTTCCTAGTAAAACAGCAACTTACTTGGTGAAAACTATTTTTAAAAACCACTGAAAATCCCTGGAAATTATTGTAAGGTCATGCAGCAAATGAAAAAGCATTCATTCAAGAAAATCTACCCAATCTCAGTAAGAATAGTGAGAGTCCATGGTATTTGAACGATGGTTCACTTTGTTAACCCCACCATTACCACCAAGCTCTATATGTCTCCACTACAAAGCTTTAACCTAAGTACTCCATTGCAGACGGGTGCAGCCATGATAACAGGTGCCTACTCTCTACCCATCTTCCACTCTAAGACTGTGGCTTTACTACATGACAGGCAGGCTTCTGTGTTTCTCACCCCCCTTAGCCTATGCTGCAGAATCTATATTCCAGGCAGACATAGCCAAAAGGACATGGTCTCCCTTCCCCCATCCTATCCTCGTATACAAGGTACAAGCCCTATCTTAGGCACAGCAGGCCAAGGAAAAGGGACCCTTGTAGGTCAAGGAAAGGGGGCCCTTATTGCATCTCCTCTAGCTTACTTGTAGCTAACAGCAACCACTCCAGAAGGACTAAGCCAAAAAGACTAGTGCTTGCCACCACCACCTCCAGTGCTCACTCTTGGGATAGGAATGTTACTCGAGAAAAATGAATCCCCTCCCTTAGGTCTGGTACCGCAGCAAAAAGGTTCAGGCCTGGGAGAAACGTAGGCCGTAAGGATGAGAGTCCCCAGCTCTGCCTAAGGGAACTGAATTTATTTGGAAGAGAGAATGGAAAACCTCATGCCCAAGGGCATTGCTGAAAACAATAAAGATTTCATTGGAGAGCAATTAAGAGAAAACTGGTAGCTCCATAATACAAGCAAACAGCAAACAAGTCAATTTAATAGAAAGAACCAAGGAAAGAGATAGTTAAGAAGAGGAGCCCTCCTGGGATCACAGTCAACTCTGTATGCCAAGAGGGGTGGGAACATGTAAGAACCGAGGGGTAATCAAAACAAGATTTGGGGGGCACACCTGAAAGCATTCACCAAGTTGCACCCTAAGCCATCAACAAGGCAGAAGACTCACTAATACAGGCACTAAAATGAAGTGTAATAAACACTGAGGGAACAGTAAGCTGCTCTAACCCAGGGCAATGCCTAGGAAGCTAGGCTTAAAAATGAAATAATACTGATTCCTGGAAGTCTGGATAACTATGTGCATATTCAAGGTTGTATCCTCTCAGAAGCAATTGCAGAAGGAATCTTCAAGTTTTTAGTCCCCAGCCAAGCAAGGGGTGGAGGGAAAGTAAGCTCTCTTAACTTTAATAGCAGCCTCTGAGTCACACACACACATACATCCAACTATAAAGGATAAAAATCTAGCTGGCTAAAACAACCTTTGACCAATAAGTAGCTTATATTAAGTGAGGAAATGAGGAGTGATTCCTAGGTAACAGACTAGAAACAATCAGAGCTGAGACATTAGAAGGTATGCACTGTAGGAAAAATAAATTTCACAAAATTGGCTCAGCCAAGACACTGTTGTTTGACCTAGCAAGCAACAAAGATAACAATTCTTGTGGTAGAGGAGGGGGGATTTAAAATGTCCAGTAAATCAACAAAATTGAGACAATTACGAGACATGCAAAAAAATAAATAAATAAAACAGTAAAGTGTGACCAGTATACAGATAGAAAAAACTGGCAATAGAAACTGCCTTTGAAAAGGTCCAGATGGTGGACTTAGCAGAAAAAAAACTTCAAAGCAGTCATTATAAATATGTTCAAAGAACAAAATCATGCTAAAAGAATTAAAGGAAGGCATGATGAGAATGTCTCATCAAAGAGATAATATCAATAAAGAGGTAGAAATTATTCAAATTATTAAAAGGAACCAAATGGAAATTCTGTAGTCAAAATGTATAATAATGGAAATGAAAATTTTATTGAAGAGGCTCAACCATAAATGTGAACAGGTAGAAGAAAGAATCAACAAACTTAAAGATAAATCAATAGAGATTATGTAATCTGCAGAACAGAGACAAGAAGACAGGGAAAAATGAAGACAGCCTCAGAAAAATGTGGGGCACAATAAAGTATACCAACATACATATAATGGGAGTACCAGAAGAAGATAAAAGTACAAAAAAAAAGTCAAAAAAATGATGGCTGAAAACTTCTCAAATTTCATGAAAAAATTAATCTATACATCCAAGAAGCTCAATGAACTCAAAGTTCAATGTTGATAGAACCACACAACCCCAGAAACAACATACTCAAAATGTTCATAGACAAAGAGGAAATCCTGAAAGGAGCAAAAGAAAAATAACACATCACATACAAGGGAACCTAATAAGGTTAACACACAACTTCTTTTCAGACACAGTAGAAGTCAGAAGGCAGTGGAATAACATATTCAAAGTGTTGAAAGTAAAGAACTGTCAAACACTAATTATATCAAGCAAAATATTTTCAGAAAAGAAGGCAAACTAAAGACAATCTCAAATAAACAAAACTGAAAAAAATCATTGCTAGCAGACTTACATTAAGAAGAATATCAAAGGAAGTTTTTAGTCTGAAAGTAAGCGATATCATACAGTACTCTGAATCTACACAAAAAAACAGAGTGCCAGTAAAAGTAATCATGTATACAATTATACAAAACAGTATACTTGCGTATTTCTTTCATTTCTTCTCTTGATTGATTTAAACAGCAATTGCAATAAACTATATACATAACTATATGTGTGTGTACTGTTGGGCCTCTAACATATAGAAATGTAATATATTTGATAATAATTGTGCAAGCATTGTCAGTAGGAGTAAAAAGCTGTATTGAAATAAAGAAAAGACATCAGATGGTCACTCAAATCAGTCGCAAGAAATTAAGAAAACAAAGTAAATAAGATTAATATAACAAATTCTATAAATATAGATGGGCTCTCATTTCTTTCATCAGGTTCCATAAAATATTTAACATTATATAGCATATAATATTAAACAAATATATTTAATACTATGACAGTACATTATTGAATTTTTACTATACATAGATGTTATACACACACACACACACACACACATACACATTAAAACAGGAGCCACATAGAAGAAAATTTTCCCATATTTTATTGTAACTAAATTTGACAAAACTGAAGTCAATTCTGATAAGATGTATATTATAATTCCTAGAGAAATCAATAAGAAAATAACTAAAAAATATCACTAAAAATCCTTAAAGGAATTAAAATATTATACTAGAAAATCTCCACTTAATACAAAAGAAGGCAATGAAGTAGCAACAGAGGAATAAAAAAGACATGAGACATGTGGAAAACAGAAAACAAAATGGTAGATGTAAATTCAATCATATCAGTAATAGCACTTAGTATGAATGCCATAAACAATCCAATGATAAATACTTTTTAGATTTGATTTAAAAAATCAAGATCTAATTATATGCTGTCTACAGGAGACATACTTCACATTCAAGATACAAGCAGGTTGAAAAGGATGGAAAAAGATACACAATATTACCAACAACCATAAAAAAGAATGGAGTGAATACACTAATATCAGGAAATAGAGATTAAAAAACAATGTTACTAGAAGTAGTCATTCCTGGTGATATGACAAATGAAAACTAACAGACATCTACAGAATACTCCAACAGAAAACACATTCTTCTCTAATTCTTGGCCTCAAGCAATCCTCCCACCTCACCCTCCTTAGTCACTGGGATTAGAGGAGAAAATAGATTCTCCTCAACAATTCATGGAAAATTCTACAGAATAGATCATATGCTAGGATATAACACAACCCTCAATTAATTTGAAAGTGCTGAAGTCACAGAAAATATATAGAAATATTTTCAAACACAATGAATGAAATTAGAAATTAACAGGAGGGAGTTTGAGAAATACACAAAAATGTTGAAATTAAACAAGACATTCCTAAACAATCAAGAGTTTAGAAATAACCCCTTTATATTTTAATGGGCAATTATTTTTGAGTAAGAGGGCCAAGAAAATTCAATGGGAAAAGAAAAATTTTTTCAACAGTGTGCTGAGACCAGATATCCATACGCAAAATAATCAAGTTGGACCTTCTACTTCACACCTGCACACACACACACGCACACACACACACACAAACAAACTCAAAATGGATCATAGATCTAAATATTAGGCTTCAAATTATAAAACTCTTAGAAGAAAATATAGGTTTAAATCTTCATGTTCTTAGATTAGGTAGTGGTTTCTTAATACAGCACCAAAATTACCAGTGACAAAAAAAGAGATAAGTTAGAATATATCAAGATTAAAAACTTTTGTCCTAAAAACTCTACCATCAAATAAGTGAAAAGACAACCAAGAGAATGGAAGAAAATATTTGGAAATGAAAAGTTGAGGATACAAGAGACTTGTATTCAGAACATCTAATAACTCTTATATCCCAATAATAAAACAACAAATACCAAATTAAAACTGGGCAAAATATTTAAATAGACATTATTCCAAAGAAAATACAGAAATAGTCAATAAGCACATACAAATGTGTGCAACATCATTAGACACTAGAAAAATATAAATCTAAACCACTCTCCCCCCAAGGACAGCTACAACAACAAAGACAGACAATAGCAATATAGGATGTAGAGAAGTATATATAATTTAAATACTGAAGAAAAGAAAAAGGACAGGAAAGGAAAAAAGATAGGGATAGGAAGGGGGATGGGATGGGGAGGGGAAGGGAAGAAAGAGTTTATTCATTGGTCTATGTAGTTCAGAGTAAATTTCTAACTGCTGAGTTCGCATAGAATGTAGGAGTCCTTTCCAAAGTCCCTTTAAGCCATTAATATACCATTTTGTATCTATTCCTCCTTAATATTTGTTTTAATTTTGGAAATATTGTAAATATGTTTTTCTGACTTTGTTAAGGTATAATTGAAAAATAAAAATTGTTTATATTTAAAGTGTACAAGGTGATGTTTTGATATACAATATGTATAAATCATGAATTGACTGGCACAATCAAGTTAATTAATATATCCGTCATCTCATATTGTTTCCTTTGTGTATGTGTGTGTTAAGAATACTTAAGATCTACTCTCTCAGCAAATCTCAAATAGACAATATATTTTTATCAACTATAGTCACCATGCTATACACTATGTCTCCAGAACTTATTCATCTTTTACGTTCCTTTATAACTGAAAAATTTTATAAGTGAAGGTTTGTACTCTTTCACCAACATCTCCCCATTTCCTGTATCCCCCAACCTCTGGTAACCACCATCTACTCTGTTTCTATGAGTTCAACTTTTTTAGTTTCTACATGTAAGTGAGATCATACAGTATTTGTCTTCCTGTGTCTGGTTTATGTTACTTAGCATAATGTACTCTGTTGCAAATGGCAGGATTTTCCTTACTTTTTAAGGCTGAATAATATTCCAACACATACAATTTGTTTTATCTATTCATCCATTGACCGATGCTTAGATTGTTTCCATGTCTTGGCTTTTGTGAATAATGCTACTAGGAATGTGGGAGCACAGATATTTCTTTAAGACAGTGATACTGTTTCCTTTGAGTATATACCGAGAAGTAGGTCACTAGGTCATATTATAGTTCCAAAATATGTAAGCACTTCATTCAACTCAATAGGATAAAACAAATAACCTCATTAAAAAATAAGTAAAGGACCTCAATACAGAACTTTTCCAAAGAAGAGATACAAATGGCCCACAGGTATATGAAAAGGTGCTCAGCATTACTAAACATAGGGAAATGCAATCAAAACCACAATGAGCTATCACCTCACACTTGTTAGGATGGCTATTATCAAAAAAGTCAAAAGATAAGTGTTAGCAAAGATGTAGAAAAAAAAGAACACTTACACATTGGTGGTGAAAATGTATATAGATAAATCCATTGCGAAAAACAGTAGGAAAGTTCCTCCTCCTTCATGGTTGATCATTTTAGAGTTCTTAAAGTATCACTGATGCTCAGTCCCTATAAATCTCTGTACATGTTCAATATTACCAACAATACAACTAGAATGCTTTTATATGTGTAAATAACTACTATAAAGTAGTAATAAAAGTGTTATCATTTGAATAAATCTGTGAAGTCATAAAAGCCAGTATTGGCATCAGTTTTAACTATACAGAACTAACCAGAATTCATTTTAAATTTCCAGTTCAGAAACTATTTAAGCTATGAGAATATTTTTAAGCATTTTTTCCTGATTAGAAAAGTAATAAATGAGTGTCTTAAAGAAAATAAATACTTTTGGGAGAGAATAAAGATGGCGGACGAGTAAAGCCACCAGCCAGAGTGTCTCCGCAAAAAAGACAGATTTTAGAAGAAAGCGGGAGAATTAAGCAAGCAGACAAGTATACATCGGACGAGGGTCAGAAGGAGGGATACCTGAGACCATGAGAG
>CAUYRT010097447.1:0-52751 GCA_963574885.1 Lepilemur ruficaudatus
CCCAGAGAGCAGTTGACCCCCAGCAGGGACAGGTGCAGGCTCTGGGCCTCGGGGAACTCGCCCGGAGCGGGTGGGGGGTAGCAGGGGGCACTGCCCTTGGGGCCTGCCACGGCCACGTCCCCCACGGCCGTGCTCTTCAGGTCCCCACTCAGCCCTGGCTTCCAGGACTCGGCCAGGAGCCCACCGGGGCCCAGACCCTTCCGGACAGCCCTAGCTACAGAGGGTGGGGTCCCTGGGGACCCCTCAGCCCCAGACTTGGTGTCCCTGCCCCGGTGCAGGGAGAGGAGGTCAGTGCCCACCAGGTCGGGCGTGGTGGCTCCCTGGGGTTGGCTACCGGGATCCGCGGAGTCCCCTGGGTGGGTGGGGGTGGGTGCTCGCGGCCTGGGTGTGGCAGGGGCGCGGCGGCAGGCCCAGTCGGGGGAGTCGAGCAGCAGGGAGAGGGAGTCTTTGCAGAGGCTGTACTTCATGTGGTTGTAGAGGTGCGACTTCTCCAGGCAGGTGAAGGGGCACTGGAAGCACTTGTAGTTGTAGGGCTTGCCCCAGGGCCGCGGGATGTAGTGGGGCTTCTTGGGCTTCCTGGATCGCGCCCGGGCCCCTGCACCCACACGGCTTGAGCCTGCCTCCCGAGACATGGCGGCTGCTGCTGCTGAAGCCCAGGCACCACGGCACCTGCAGACGTGGGGGCCACGGTCAGCACCAGCCCGCCTCTGACCGACACTCCCACTCTCCCTCCAGGGCTCCTCAAGTGCTAGGGAGAAGAGCCCAGGCGCCCCCACCCCGCCCTGCAGCCCCTCACCCATCAGTCCTCTGCAAGCACCTGTTCAGGGTGGCCAGGTGCAGCAAATGAAAATGCAGGATGCTTAAATCTGACTCAGATAAACAATCATTTTTCATAGTAAGTATGGCCTGTGCAATATTCGGAATACACACTAAAAAATTATTCATTGTTCATCTGAAATTTAGGTCTACCTGGACATCCTGAGTTTTATTGGGGGTCCTCTACACAGTTCCCCGCCCCTGAGGCCAGGCCAGCCCGCAGCCCAATGTCTGGGGTAGTTCAGTGCACATCCCGACCTCCAGCCCCCGGCAGGCTCCCGACAGGCACGTGGGCAGCAAGGGAGGGAGCACAGTGTGGTCACCGGCCCCTCCTGGCCCTGCTCCCCTCCAGAACCCCTGCCCTCCCTCGCGGAGCCCCCTCCGGAAGCAGGTGACAAGCTGCTGAGATGAGACACCAGCAGAAGGCTCTCGTCTGGAGAGCACTGCATGTGCACACACGCATGCACACGGATGCACAGGCTCGAGCCTGCTCCAGCGGGCGTCAGGTGGACACTGGGGGTCTCTGGGGGGGCAGGCCAGGCTGGGGGGAGTGGACGTCACAACATGGCCCCACGGTGCAGCCACCTGCTCAGCCCGGCTCCATCTGGGTGGCTCCAGGCAGGTCGGCGGCCGAGCCTGCAGCGGCCACGCTCAGCCAAGACCCGCTTCTCCCCACACCCCGCACGCTCACTGGTAAGCCGCTCTGCACTCCATCTGGGCCGCCACCTGGGCTGTCCACAGCCCCAGCGCGCGCCTGTGCGGGGTGCACACGGGCTGCGGGTGCGTGCACACAAGCACACAAGGCTCCGGAGGAGCCCTTGCGTCGTGCCGGGAGGCACAGTTTCTGCGCCGCGGAGCCAATGCAGGGCAGGGTGCGCCAGGTGCAGAGCGGCCCGGCACCCACACTCCATCTCACGCCCAATGCAGAGCAGAGGCGGCTGCTTGTCCGGGAGAACACTCACAGCACACCCGGGGTGTGGGGAGTCACGCAAGCTCATGCAAGCACAGCTCATGCATGTGCACACGTTACACACCACACCTGAGGACACATGCAGACGTGGCTGGGACTCACACAAGGTCACAGACACACTCATACACGTGGGCACACAGGGCTGGCTCCCTGTGGCTCGCAGATGGTGGGTAAGTGAGGGGGGCAGGGCTGTGCACGGCACCCTCCGTGCTGACCACCACACTCTGCCCATGCAACCAGTTACCTCTGTTGCCCCAAACGGTGGGTGGGCACCCCCTTAGGGGACCACCAAAGGGGTGCAAAGGGTGGGGCTAGGTCCCCACAAAAGGCTCTGCAGGCTGGGAGAGGGGGCTAGGAGGGGCTGACTGACTGCTTTGCTGCTGCCCAAAGAATGCAGAGGCTGGAGGAGGGGGCTGGGCCCAGGAAAGGGCCTGGGGCTCCTGGGGGGCTGCAGACCCAGCCTGGACCTGGTGGGGGTTGCAGAGGCAGCCCCTTCTCCCTGCTCCCCCAGATGTGGATGACAAATGGGCGTGTGGGCTCCCGCGACAGAGGCGGCTGTGCCAGGCCATCGATCACCCAGCCCTGGGAGCCACACAGCTGTGCCAACTGGTGCTCCGCCTGCCCTGCCTCCCAGCTGGGACTGGGGGCTCCTCCCAGGCTCCCCTTCAGGTCAGGCACCTGGGCTGGGGGGCTTGTCCAGGAGCCATCTCTGCAGCTGCTGACCCCACGGCACCCAGAGGCTGCCCGGCACCCACCCAGCAAGAGCGTACACAGCGTGGAAGACACCCCCAAACACCAGCCACTTGCACACACACACAAAGGCGTCCCCAATCCCACATGTCCCGGCTGGCGACTGGGTGCGCACTCCCAGGGCAGCCTGAACCCTGCTGGCCCAGACACCCCAGCCTCACTGACCTTCCAGTCTGGGGGAGAACGGTGGCAGAGGGGGCACACAGGGTCCCAGCCCAGGACAGAAGCAGACACCCAGCACCTGGAGCCATGGACCAGCCACCAGCAGGTCACAGCCCCTGTTGGTGTTGGCCCCTTGGGACTCCGGGGCACCCCACTGGCTGGGTGTGGAGGGCAGGAGGGACCAGGCGTCCCTTCAGCTGATGCGGGGCTGGCTGGGACCCCAACGCCCTTCTCCTGACCTCCCCAGCAGCACCCCTGAGGGCAGCCCTCCCTGAGGACGCACCCAGAGGGCCCCTTGGGCAGAACCTGGATGCTGAGAAGTGGGGGTGTGGGGCTGGCTGCCGCCAACTCCCGCGCTCCCGGCCCCCACGTCCCCAACTGAGCCCCCCATACTCCCTCGCCACCCCAACTGGCCCCCGCGTCCCCCCTGCGCTGGGCCGGAGGGGAGTCCGCCGCTTTGCCCAGTCGGCGCGAGGCCCCGCGAGGGGCGCAAACTTCCCGCGCCCGCCCCGGCCCGCGCCAGCCGCGACCCCGACCGCAGACGGGCTCAGGCTCGGGCGGCGACCAGTCTCCCGCGGGAGAAACTGAGGCCCGGCGCTGGGAGCAGGTCCCCGTGGGGTCTGCGGTCACTCACGCGGCAGCGACTCCCCGAAACCTCCGCCACCGGCCGCGTCCCCCGACGCCGACTCGCACCCACCGAAGTTGGCAGCAGGAGCGGCGCGCGCGTGCGCCACGGCGCCGGGCTCCTGGGGGCGCTGCGACCTCCGACCCAGGCTGGCGGGGGAGGGGGCGTGGGGGCGCCCGCGCCAGGAGCGGCTCCAAGACCCCCAAGCCCCTCGCTACCCCCAACCCCCGCCCCCCGGTCGCCCTCGCGAGCACTCACCGGCCTCGCGCGTCCGGGACGCGCTGTGCGCTCGGGGCGCCCGGCGGCAGGTGACCCGGCGGTGCTGCCCTACCGAGCGGGACTGGCGGCGCAGGTGTGAGCGAGTGAGGGGCGCCTGGCACCGTCCCCGCCCCCGTCGCCTGCAGGCTGCCGCGGGGGTGCGCAGAGGCGGCCAGGTCTCCCGGGGTCCCCGCAGCGGTGTGATGGGGTGTCAGCGACGGAGGGCGCCGGGAGAGGGGCCGTCAGCACTCATCCGTCAGGGCTCCGGCCCCTGACAGCTGCCTGCCCACCCAAGCCAGGGCCGAGGGGCTGAGCCCCAAGACAGCTGGGGGCCTCATGCCCGAGCCAGCCGGGCAAGGGCAGAGCTCAGAGCTGGGCGCGAGAACCTGTTCAGTCGGTGGAGCCTGGCTCTCCCTGGGTGAGCCCTACCCTGTGTTTCCTTTTCTCAAAAAGGGAGGAGAAGTGAATCTGCGCCCCCAGCAGCCCCAGCCCTGACTGCAGATGGCCACCATCGCATCCACATCCCTGTGTGGATGCAGAACCCCCCAGCCCTCCCTCCCCACTCCCCTGGGGTGCCTTGGGGCTCCCACAACCAACGACCGCATGGTCAGCAGTGCCCCCAGCCCCACTTCCCAGGTTAAACCGGGTTCCAAGGTGCTCCCTGAGCTGTCAGAACGTGAAGGTCTGGGGTCCCACTTCTCAGCTGTGTCCTAGCAGAAATTCACCCGGTAGCCAGTTCTGTCCCAGACATGGACACAGACGTGGCTTTGCTCAGGGTAAGATGCCTTAACCCAGAAACGTGTAACATGGCACTTCAGGCACAGGATCTCCAGCTAGAGGGGTGAACGCTGCTCCAGGCCTGCTCTGCAGAGGCACAGAGAGCCCTGCGATGACCTGGGACCCCGTGCAGGCTCAGCCACAGGCTCCTGGGGTGTCCCTGGCTCAGGTCAGGGGACAGGGATGCCTTGGGGAAGGAAGACTGTATAGAGGCTCCTGGGTATTGCTCCTTGCATGGGGCAGCCAGAGGAGAGCACCGGATCCAGAGTCCAGCACCTGCTTGGCCCTGGGAGGTGGCCTTGGTTTCCCCATTTGTGGTGGGGGTGATAGCCAGGGCTGTGGCTGGCAGGGGTCACCGTTCTGCTGGCCAAGAAACAGGCCCTTGGTTCCGAGAGCGAGTGCCCCGTGACAGCCCCCACTCCTCCCAGACGGAAGTCCGTGGGCTGGGAGGGGTGCCGAGGGTGGCAGAGCATGTCAGCCCTCTCTCTACCCGCCTGGCCTGGCCCAGCTGACCAGCTGACCGTGCAGGCAGCCCTGGGCCGGAGACAGCTTGGGCAGTGTCACGCCAGCAGCCCTGTGGAGAGTGGGAGCCAGGAGGCGGCTGCTCCTGCACAGACCCTCTCTGGACACGCTCAGCCGGGCCAGGCTCTGACCAGAGAGGACTGGGGCCCAGGTTGCACAGACCGTGGGAGTGGGGACTCTAGGCCATGGTCCCTCAGTTCCAGGGATGCCCAGGGCCTTTCAGCCCCTCATGGTCAGCCCGAGGCTGACCCCTCTGAAGGTCTGGAGGAGACCACAGCTAACTGCAAGGGAGATGGGCCGGCTGGAGGCCACAACCCTCATCCAGGGGAAGGAAGGTGAGGGCCAGGATGCCGTGGTCCTGGGAGCCCTGGTCTTGGGAAGCCCAGGTGGCAGCATGCAGGGAGCAGAGCCCAGTGAGGCTCAGGGGCTGAGGGGCCCTGGGGAGATGAGGCCGGACGAGCGGGAGGGGCCTACTCAGCCCTGCAGAGTGGTGCCTGTCCTATAGGGCTTTTCTGTGCAGAAGTTTGGGCCAAAGGAGGAGGGGAGGGACTCAGAGGCACGAATTAGACACAGTTCTGGGCTTCCAGGAGGGTCCGTGCTGGGAGGATACGTGGGTCCCGCCTGCTCGGAGATCCCCGGAGTTCAGGCAGGGCTGCGCCCGGCAGCTTGAGCACAGGGTGGGCGTGAGGGTGGTCATCAGGCCAGACTCCAGGAATGGCCTTGCGAGGCTGGGTCATTGATGCAGCCCCTGGTCCTGGTTCTCTGCCAGGGGGCTCCCTTGCTGTGGGCCCCTCCCACTTTGCTCCTGGGCCACGAACCACTGCACACAGGGCTGGCATTGGGCTTGGGTGGTAGCCCCTGCATCCTGAGGCAGTGACTGGGACCTCCCTGGTCTGAGCCTGATACTCCCGTGTACACTGGGCCGCTGTCCCCCATCTGCAGCGTGGGTGGGGGGACATGAAGTCTCTGGTCCTGGGGGGTGGCCTGGTGTCCTCTCCTCAGCCAGTGCTGGTGCAGGAGGGGGTGGGGACCCACAGCCCCTCTTTCCACCTCCAGCCAGAGGCTCATTTCAGCCATTAACCTTCTCTGCCCGGTGTGCCCACGGCTGCCTGCCTGTCACCTCCATTAACGCTGGGCCGTGTATGCCAGGGGGCTCGTGGGCAGCACAGAGAGCCCAGACCCAGGGAAGGTAGGGGCAGCAGCCAGTCTGGTGGGGTCTGCGTGGCGCAGTGCCTGGGGGCTGGCCTGTCTCATCCCCTCAGTGTTGGCACACAGCCCTCGCCAGGACAGGTGTGGGGCCAGCTGGCCGGCACCTTCCCGCGGGTGCAGGGACGGGGCAGGTCTGTCTCACGAGCAGCAGCAGCTCTGGCAGCCCTGCGTGGGGTGAGTGCCATGCAGGATGTGTGGACACAGTGCATGTTTGCCCTGGGACATGTGGCCACCCAAGAGCATGTGCGAGAACCCCAGGACCAGAGAGCATCTGTATCCTCAGAGCATCACCCTCTTGCCCATTCAAGGTGGCCTTGGGGACCCCAGGCTGAGAGGACGGCCCTGGGCTTGGCCTGGGGCAGGGATATGCCCGAGGGCCCCAGGCACCTGCTGCAGCTGCCGCCCCTGGTGGCCCTGGGTCACAGCAGGGTCACAGTAGGGAGAGTGCGGGACTCGAGGGCTGGACAGGAGCATGGCCCATGGGTGAGCACGGGCAGGGCCTGGGGGTTCTCCGCCTGGGGTCTGTCCAAGCTCCTCTGCCCTGGGGGCCGGGGGCCCAGGGGCAGGCGCTGGCCGTGACTCTGCTAGACAGCCGGACCCTCTGTGGTGGCCCCAGGCTGCTCCAAGCCTGCCGTGCTGTGGCCCTGGCCATCCCAGAGCCCACTGCCGAGAGTTCGAGCACCCCTACCCCAACCAGCTGGGTCCTTTGCACGCTCCAGCCTGGACATCTGGGTCATAGGCCCCCTGGGTTGGGGTGTGAGGCTGACCCTCTGTGCGCCCTGGGCACCTTGGGGTGGAAGAGGCTCCTGGATGCTCCTTGCTGCAGTGGAAGAGAGCTCTCCGTCACGGGAGGCATGCGAGCTGGGGCAGGAGCCTCTAGAATCAGAGGGAGTGGCCAGGCCAGGCGGGCGGGATGAGAGGCACAGGCTGCCTGAGCCCCCACCCGGTTTCCGAGGCTGGCACTGGCCAAGCAGCGCCCGGGGCTGACAGCAACCATATGTTGGGGAGAGGAGCCGCGTGCGTCGCTCTGCGGCCCCCGGGGCCGGCCTTCCTGGGCCTGTCACAGACGATTTTCCCCGCCTGAGTGGCAGGCGGGCTGGCGGGGGGGCTGAGGGGGCCTCCAAGCTGGCCCCGCGTCCAGCCTGCCACGGCCCTCAGCACCCAACTGGCCACTCCTGGGGCAGATCCAGGTGCTGGGCCGTGGCCTGAAAACCCCCCGATATCTTACTGAACACCTCCTGCCCCTGGCATGGACACCCCTGTCCAGTTTTAGGCTGAGGCCCCTGAGAGCAGCCCTGGCTGGCCAGCAGGGGCTGGGCCCTCCTGCTCAGACGTGGGCGGGGGGCCAGGGGTCCACACCGGGCAGCCGTGTGCCCCGGGCAGGTGGGAGAGGGCCTGGAGCTGCAGCCCTGTCAGCCCAGCGCCCAGAGCAGTGAGGAGGGAGGTGGGGCAGCCGCGGCTAATTTGTACACTAAGTGCTTCTGACAGGGGCGCCTCACAAGTGAGAACACGCCGCCACCCGCCCTGGGAGGCCGCCGTGGCCGGCAGCGCCAGCGGTGAGGGGCTGGGAGAGAGGGGCCGTGGGGTGCAGGGCCAACTGGGGCCAGGCCAGGGGGAAAGAGGGCTGGGGGGGGAAGGGGAGGCTGGAGCAGGGCAGCGCCTGGCGCTCAGGGCCTGTCCAGTTGCCTATGGCCGGGCTGCCCGTGCCCAGCCTGCCAGGTCCTGGTAGGTGAAGCCCACTCCTCAGGCCAGCCTGGCCCTGTCCTGACTCTGCCCCCCGGGGGCCCCCGCCTCCCTGTCGGACACCTGCCCAGGTCTGGCCTGCAATGGCCCCGACTGCTGTGGACCCTCCCCCAGCCACTCCCTGCAGGCCAGGCACAGGGGAGAGGAGGGCGGCTTGAGGGTTGGGCACGAGCCCCTTGCCCACGTGGAGCCTCCTGTCCTGGCCGGACGGCGCGGGGCCTCACGGCGTGTTTCATGCCTGGGGCTGGAGGCTGCAGAAGCCAGGTGGGTGCTGGGGAGGAGGGGGCAGGGACAGAGGAACAGAGGCCTCAGGAGTACCTGGGGTCCCAAGACCCCCAGGGGGGGACAGAGCCAGGTCTGTGCCAGACTCAAGGTGGGTGCGGGCCTCGCCCCCGCCCCGCAGGAGAAGTCCCAGCGTGGCCGCGCAGCCGCGGCGGAGCAGGACAGGCGTCCGCGGGCACGGAGGTGAGATGTGTTGTGGCAGCTCCCCCGCCGCCCCAGGCCCGCCCGGAGCGAACACTGCTGGTGGCTTTAATTGCTTTCACATTCGATAGGCCGCCCTGACAGGCCTCTGCGCCGGCCGGCCGCACCCCAGCCGCCCACCCCACCGAAGCAGGGCCCAGGTGGCAGAGCCACAAGGGGACGTGGCCGGGGCAGAGGCCCACCCGGGCAGAAGGGGACGTGAAACTTCTTGCTACGCGGCCCCTCGTTTCACCTGCTCCTGCCTGACGGGACCCCCAGACGCAGACCTGTCACTGGGGAAGCTGCACATGCAGCACATGCAGGCCCAAGGGGCTGTCCCAGCTCCGCGTGACACTGGGGTCTCCCGGGCCTGGGCCCCAGCTGACCCCTGCCCCTTGGAGGCTCGGGGTGAGGCTGACCTCTGCCCCGCCAAGCCCCAGCCTGGGCCTGCTGGGCAAGGGCAGGGCCACCGTCCCCACAGGGCCTCAGGGTAGGTCACCCCACCCCACAAGCTGGACCCTGGAACGGCCCTCTCTCCCACAGGGCCCTGGACCCCTGGGAGGGCAACCGACAGATGAGGCATCTTTACAAAACAAAACGCTTTATTTGGTCCACTGGAGCCTGAGTCTGGAAACCACCATGGAGGGTCGTATCGTATGGGACGGGGACTGACAATTGATAAAATAGTCTCTGCGTCAGAAGAGCTGGCCGTATGTACAGGGTTAAAAATATTCACAGCTCAGAGTAAAAGGAGGCCCAAAGGGGAGAGGGGAATGTTTCTCTAGGTGTAAAAACCCCCCGGCCCCACGGGACAGGAGGGCTGGGGGCTGGCTGGCTGCCGCTGTCTGGGGCCGCAAGGCAGGGAGGGCGGGGGGGGGGCCCAGGAAGCTGCCTTCAAAGCGGCTGGGGTGACGCTAGGCAGGCGGGTGGCTCAGCTCCCTGGGCGTCTGGTGGGAGGTGCCGTGGCCGCGCTGTGCCTGTGCCTGGGACGGGGCTGGGCTCCCTCTTTGCTGCAGGGCCAAGGCCGTGGCTGGGGCTGGCCCAGGACTCTGCTGGCCCCTGGCCTGCCTGGCAGGGGAATGGTGGTGCTGAGGACACGGCGCCCCCCCAGCCCGCCGGCCCTGGTCATGGCTTCGATCCTGGCAGACGCTCCGGGAACTGCATAGTGTCGCTGGAGGGAGGCTGGACGGGGACCCCGTCCTTCCCCAAGACAGGCACCCACCTCCCAGGACATGCTGCTCGGCGCAAGGCTCTGGGGTGCCTGTGGGGGGCCGGGAGCTGGGCTCTGGGGGCAGAGCCAGGCTCCGACCTCAGGCCCCACAGACGGTGGCCCCTGATCTCACCACGGTCAAGACCTCTGACACCCAGATTTGGTTTTGTGAGCAGAGCTGTAGCCGCTGCTCTGGCAGGAGAACCCTCCCCTGGGGGGCAGCCTGGCCTCGGCCCCGCCCGTCACTGCTGTCCCTGCGGCTGGCGCAGCCGCCTGGTTCGAGGTATTCTGCTTGGTGCCCGGGAGGCCTGGCCAGGTGGAGGGCGGGCGCTGGGGGGGCCCGCGGGAAGCTGCAGCCAGAGGCTCCCTGGGCGGGTCCTGAGATTCTGTTCAAGCGTCTTCCGGCAGGGTCTCCCTCGTAAAGTGCGAGTGGGGCGGGCCCCACGTGCCCGCGACCCGGCCCTGGGGCACGGCGGTCAGAGCGGCCGCGGGCCGTGCAGACCGGACACCTCGGGCGTGAGCGGGGGGCTGTGGGTGCCCTTGGAGGCTGTCCAGTCGCTGAGGAGGGCCTGGGCCGCCTTGCGGTGTGCCAGGCGGTGGGTGATGGAGAAGCCGGCGTTGCCCTCCAGCTGCGACAGGATCACCAGGACCTGCCTGAAGGAGGGGGCCGGTGAGGCCGTGTGGGTGCCGGGCAGGGTGGGGCGGGGCAAGGCGGGCACCCACCTGTGCAGGGGTGGCACGCTGTCCTGCGTGCGGAGGCTGCCGCGCGTGGACACCACGTTGAAGCTGTCGGTGCAGTCGCACTGCACGTGCAGGAAGGACCGCGGGTGCCGGTTCTCCACCACCACGATGAGCCCCGCCCAGCCGTGCGTCAGGTAGTAGCAGGTCATGCCCTCGCGGCCCTGGGCACAGGCGCAGGCGTGGGCGGGGCTGGGGAGGCGCCCCTGGCCACCCTCCCTGGGGGACCCCCACCCACCTCGTGCCGCTCGCCCCGGCTCTCGGTGAGCAGGATGATGGCGTCGGCCAGGGTGGTCGGCTGGGCCTCCACCGGCTCCACCATGACCAGCCGGGAGCTGTACACGGCCAGCACGTGGCCGGGCGGCGCGGGGGCCGAGGGACTGGAGGCTGCGGGGAGGGAGTGTGTGAGCTGCGGCCAACCCGCTGGGTGCTGACCCCGGGGGGCCTGCGGCGGGGGCCTTACCCTGCGTGGCGGGGGGGCCTGGCGGGGCAGGGCTCCAGTGGTTGAAGGCACAGCACACCACGGCGTACTCGCCGGGCTCCAGCATGACGTCGCAGTTGACGAACTTCTTGACGGCGCGTTTGCTGTGGGCCAGGAGGCGGCCCAGGCTCAAGTGGCCGCCGCCACCGAAGGTGGCCCGGAACACCAGGATGCACAGGTCCAGCAGGTGGCTGTCCCCCGCGTCCGAGCGCCTGTGGGCCAGAGACCACCCACGGGCTGGGGCCACGTCGCATGTGGCCGTGGCCCCCGGCCCCCGGCCCAGCGGAGCCTCTGTGGCCCCCACCTGCTGCCCTCCTGGAAGAGCGCGAACTCCAGCGAGGCGCGCTCCAGCACCGTCAGCGCCGTCACGCCCACGGGCCCGCAGGCGGAGCTGGGGAAGCAGCCCTGCACCCTTGCCTCCTGCCAGTCTGAGTGTACCTTGCAGATGTCCACCGAGTCGAAGTACCTGCGAGGCCGGAGGACGGGCCCTGAGCCTCACACAGCCCGCAGGCAGCTCCCACAGCCCTGGCCCCTCTGGGGACCGTGTGGACACGCCCTTCAGCAAAGCCTCTCTCAGCAGGACACGCTGTCCCGGCCCCTGCGGCCATGGGCGCCAGGCCCAGGACGACTGGGACATGGCAGAGCCCCGGGGGGCAGCCCCGCCGGCCGGGGCAAGCCCGGGTTCCGAGGCAGCGCCCAGACGCTGTGGCCTGGATCTCCACACGGTCTGCGTCACGGATGAGCTGCCCCCGTCCCAGGCCGGCAAGAAGGATGCATCCTCGGGAGGGCAGTGGGGGTGTCCCGCGTGCCCAGCTCTGGTGCCCGGGTACCTGATGAAGTCACTGTACTCCATCCAGAAGACGCCCTCGCTGCTGCCGTGGGGCATGAGCTCGCCGCGCAGGTGTCCTGGCCAGTGTGGCCACTCGTCCGACCAGCTGCCATTCCAGGAGAAGCGGCCCCACGGGTTCCGGAGCCGCAGGAGCCTGTGGACCACAGGGCTGAGGGCCAGGCCCGCGCCGCCCACGGCTCCCACCCACGGCCAGCCCGGCCCCTACCTGGTGCCCTGGACATCACGGACGTCCAGGACGGAGTAGGCGTGGCGGGGACGCAGGCCCAGGCTCTCGTAGGTGGAGTCGTCCACCTTCATGTTCCCGCCCCCACAGGAGGCGCCCATGAGGAACCTGTGGGCAGAGCGGCCCTTGCTGACGGGGCCTCGCTAGGCCGGGCCTTGGTCCTGCCCCAGGACACGGAGGTGGCCCCCTCCTGCCTGGGAAGCGGGGACTGGGTTCCAGGGACAAGAGACGCGTTCAGGAAGGGCTGGCCCAGCCCCTCCGTGTGCCCCGGCGAGGCCTGGGTGCCCGGGGACCTGTGGGGCTGGCCTGCAGCTCCCAGAGCAGCCATGCGGCCCCGCAGCGTCGAGTGGGGGTCTCAGTACCACGAGCCCCCCAGGCCTGTGGCTTCTGTAGGTCCTCAGGGCTGGACCCTTCCCACAGCCCCGGGGGCCGGGCCCAGTCACGCGAGGCAGTGTGTGTCTCGGGACGCCCCGCCCTGCCGGGCGCCCTGTGCAGCAGGCGGGTCACCTGCCGTCCCCACTGGCTGGGACTGGGGCATGGCCCTCCTGCTGTGGGGGGGGGTGACAGGGCTGCAGGGGCCGAGTCCTACCAGGCCACACTGGGAGCACTGTGGACACGGGGTGTGGGTGGGAGGGTGCTCGCCCCCCGCTTCTCGCACCGCGCCACCCGCTCTGTGGCGCCCGTCCCTCTTACCCAGCCTCCTTGGAGCTGAGCATTTTGGCCCAGATGAGGTCAGTGTCCACGGGCTCCTCGCGGGGGTTGGTGGAGCTGACCTGCAGCGCCAGGCTCTCGCAGGGGGCGCCGGTGAGCGTGGCCAGGCCTTCGATGGCGCGGCCCGCCTGGAGGGCAAAGTAGGAGCCGTGCAGCTTGGCCAGCGCCTTCTCGATGAGAGCCACCCAGAGCTGCTTCCGCTGTGCCTGCAGAGAGGCCGGAGTCAGGAGCCGCGGCCTCCCCGCTCCCGCCCCACTGCGCGCCAGCACGCGCCGCCCCACCTGCGAGAAGAGCAGGAAGCCGGCCTCGTCGCAGGGCAGCATGTCGTCCACCAGCACCGTGGTCCACGTGCCGTCCTTGCACAGACGCACCTGGTAGGCGCCCTCCGCACACAGGCTGCGCGTGACCATCACCCGCTCCACCAGGTCCGGCCGCTCGGCCAGCACTGCCAGTGCGCTCAGGAACCTGCGCAGAGCCGGCCGGCCTCAGCGGGGGACCTCGCCCGGGCCACCCCACCCGCGCCAGGCACCGGGGCCTCACCAGCAGTTCCCCAGCAGCCCCTGCAGGATGTCCGAGGGCCGGAGCGTGTGGAAGACGGACCATGGGGCTCCCTGGTCCCTGAAGATGGAGCAGTTGATTTCGTGGGGCCGAAGCCACTGCTTCACACGCTGCTGGACGCTGTCGCCTGCGGGGAAGCCCACGGACTGGGGCCCGGGAGGGAAGCTGTCGTCCACAAAGTTCACGCTGTTCTGCAGAGACCACAGCCGCTCACTCAGGCTGGGCAGGGCAGCCTTGGGCCCAGGGTGAGCCTCTGCCTGGCAGGGGCAAGACCCGCCTGCCCAGCAGTGCTGAGCTCCGGGAGGGAGGGTGGGCAGGCTGCCGCCCATGGGCCTTGGTGCCAGCCCTGCTGTGTGGAGGGCTCAGCTCAGGACGACCGAAGCCAACAGCCCAGGACACTGCAGGAGGAGCCCAGGGACCAACGCGGCCCCAGCTGGAGGCTGACGGGCAAGGCGTAAAGGGAAAGTGGCAGCTGCCACCCGCAAGACGGGCGGCAATGCCAACCTGTCCCACGCGCGCCAGAAGGGTGCACCCGGCCCCCAGCTGACCCGAGGGTGGCGCTGCCCTGGGCTCGGGCCTCCTGAAGCTCAAAGGGCAGAGAGCTGGGTGCCCCGCCTGCCTGCGGGTTACACGTCTGAGGGGCTCGGGGACCTCCCCGGGCGTGGAGGAGGACGGGCTGTGATGTGGTGAGTGTCACTCCCGTCACCAGCAGGGACAGGACCAGGGCTCAGGCGGGGACTCTGTGCCTGGACGAGGGTGCTGCCCACCGTGTCCTGGCCTCGCTGGGTCCTCCCCAGGCCCGGGTTGGAGCCCATGGCCTCGAAGGGCAGTGGGCGGGAGCAGATGGGGAGACGGGGCCACGTGTGGCACTCACCTCACGGCAGAAGGCCACGATGTTCTCCCACAGGGCCTTGGCCTCGCCCTCGTCCGTCTGCCGCCGCTTCTCCACGTGCATGCTCTCCCTGCGCTTCAGGGGCGCTGCCCCTCGGCGCTGGGCCATCAGGAGCTGGGGCGTGTGGCAGGCGGCGCAGTGCTTGGCACGGGGCGCGTTGAGCAGGGTGCAGGCGGGGCAGGCCCACTGGTCCGGGCGCTCAGGCAGGAGGCGGGTGGCCTTGGGGGCCGAGGGGACCCGTCCACAGCTGCTGCCGCAGGGGCCGGGCTTGTCCGCACCGCAGTCGGGGCAGCAGGCGGGGGGCTCGCTGTGCTCCTGGAAGCCGTGCAGCTTGGAGCAGCCGCACGCTGTGCACCTGGGCGCCGCCGTGGGGTTCCTGAGCGTGCACCTGGCGCAGGACCAGGTGGTGAAGTCGGGGCTGGAGGGGCTGGCGGGTGTGTAGCGCACGGTGTCCCCAGTCAGGTCTATGATGTCACCGCCCAGGGCGCAGCTGCCGGCCTCGACGTGGGTGGGGCCAGCCTCCGCGGCCTCTTCCTCCAGCATGCTCAGCCGCTTGCCCGACAGCAGCTCCGCCAGGCGGGAGGCCCCGGCGGTGGCCCGGCCTGGGCCCTGGGGGGACCCCCTGGAGCCGGCGGAGGGTGGGGGCTGAGCGGCCTCAGGCACCAGTGGCTGCAGCTGGGGGGGTACCTCCCGGCGGCTGCGGGGCACGGGGTTGTTCTGCAGGGTGGCGGAGAAGGGGCTGAAAGGCGGCCTCCTGGGGGGCTCCTGGCTGGCGGGGGCCGGGTCTGCCTCGGCACTGTCTGTAGGGGGGCCTGGCTGGGGCCCGGCATGGAAGCCGGCAGGGGCCACAACTTCAGGGACCACCAGGGCCTCAGGAGGGATCCGGGGCAGCGAGAGTTTCCGGGGCCCCCCGCAGGCAGAGCAGGAACTGGCCACGGGCGTGTTGTACAGCGTGCAGCGTGGGCACGCCCAGCCGCTTCCAGACTCTTTTGCCCCCGCCTCCTCCGCCTCGGGGTGGCCCCCCGCCGGCTCCACAGCTGCTGGCCCCGCTGTCCGCACAGGACACGCCTCCTCCTGACATCCACCCTTGGGCTCTGCCAGAGTAGCGGGCGGCTTGGGCAGGACCCCGTTGATGACGGGCAGGGAGGCCCCCGGCACGGGCTCCGGGGTGAAGCCACATACTTCACAGGCTTCCCTGCCCAGGAGGTTCCGGAAGGTACAGCGGGCACAGGGCCACTTCTGCTCCTCCACGCTGAGCCGCAGGATCTGGTCGAGGTCGGGCTTGTGCCGGGGGGCCTCGCAGATGGAGCACTGGCGCTGGCCGGCCGGGTTCAGGAAGGTGCAGCGCGCGCAGGACCACTCCCCGACCGTGGCCATAGACCCGGGCGAGTGGGTGTGGCTGCAAGGAAAGCCGTGGTCAGTGCGACCCCTGAGGAGGACCTACCCTCCTGCTGGCCGGGGAGGGGCCTGTCTGTGGCTGCAGGCTGGTGACCTGACAGTGCAGCCACTTGGGGCAGGCCAGGGGGCTGCCCCCGCCCAGGACGGGGCCACAGCTCACCCCTGAGGCCCTGGCCCTGGGGCAGGTGCAGGACCAGGAGCCTGCAGGGAGGGCTGAGCCCCGGCAAGCTGGGCCCTGCACCTGCCCGGACACCTGCGGCACACAGAGGCTGAGGGGCAGGTGTCCCTGGCACCCTGCAGGAGGCACGTGGCCATCCCCTGGCCCAAGGAGAGGACATGCCCTATTCTCCCTGGGACTGAGACTGGGACAGTCCCCACAGAGCATGGCCGGCTGCCCGCAGCCTTGAGCACGGCTGGGTGCTGGGCGGGTCTCTGATCCCCCCAGGTGTGCAGGAGGTGCTCGGGCTCTGGCGGGGCAGGTGGGCTGTGCCTCCAGCCCCTCCGGGCAGTGTTGGCAGGCGTCTGGGGTGGGACGGTGCCCGCAGGGCTGCTCTGGGAGGGAGGGGTCTGCACACCCCACACAGTCTCCTGACTGTAGCCGCTCTGCCTGGCAGAAAAATCAATTGTTCTTTATTACACGGCGTGAATCTTGTGCTTCTAACAATATGTTCTAGCTAAACCCTTTTGATTCAGGAAGAAAGAAAACTTGCCTCTTCAAATAAACCAAAAAAACCCAAGAAATCTCCCCAAGCAACACGATTGTCTCTCAGAGCCCAGAGCAACCTCTGTGACGCCGCCTTCTCTGTGCAGAGGGAGGTGGGCCCAGCCCCGGCCCGTGGCTGAGGCTCCAGCTGTCCCTGGGGAGGCAGGTGAGGGCAGCATGGGGACCAGGGGCAGCTTCGACCTCGGCTGTGTGCTGAGAAAACCCTGAGAAAGCTGCTGGACACACCCAGACCTCTCCCCTCCCACTCCCCACTTGGGAAAGGGGTCACGGCCATCGTGTGCCTGTGTTGAGATGCACGCACACACACACACACACAAGCACACACACGCCAGACTTGTGCTCCACCCTGCACCCCCTACGCGGCCTGGAGAGGCGGCTCAGCCAGCTGGAAGGCCCAGGGGGCCCCTGGTGGGCAGCAGAGCTGGCAAGACCTTCGCAGCCCAACCCCCGGGAGAAGAGAAGACTCAGGCCCCACTCGGGACATCACACCCAGTCTGGGCAGCATGGCCCTCCTGGGACACGCCCTACCCTGGCCCCAGGCTCCAGCTGTCACAGACAGAAACACCAGGGAGGGAGGAGGGAGCCCAGGACCCCGGGGACAGGGCCGATGTCAGCGCTGTCTCCGCGAGTAGGAAGATTCTGGCTGTAGTTCAGAAGGTTTAGATGACACGGTGCCTAAAGATCAGGTGTGGCCCTCAGGAAATGGGCCGCCGTGGCCCTTCTGCAGCTGGAAGGAGACTTGTCAAGGGCAGAGACCCTGAGGGCGTCCGGGCCCTGCACTCGCAGGTGGGCCCCCGTGGAAGGGGATCAGGGGCCAGTGGCCAGGAGGCCTGAGCAGGGGTCCAGCCGCCACCCCTCGGAGCACACGGCTTGGCCTCCCCGACCCCACGGCCACGCCCGGGGTCACCCTCACGTGCTGCAGAGACCTGGAACCCTGGGAGCACCCTGGGCGAGGCCAGACCACCAACAAGGCCTGGAAGTAAAGAACCCGCATCAGTAGCCTGAAGATCCAAGCCAAGGGCTCAGGAAAGACCTTCTAGAACTGTCAACATGAAACGCTCCTAAAATCACACACATGCGTGCTCAGAGTCACGCTGCACTTCAGGACACAGAGCACTTATGTCTTCGAAGGAAACCGGCTCAAGCAGGAGGACGGAGTCACTCCCACTGCAGCGAGGAAAGCCAAGCAGAAAACCAAGCCACTGTCCGGAAACATCCACACGCAAGGCTGTCTGGCCTCATGATCCGCGTGCTGCCAGCACTCAGTTCCGATTTGAAAGCAGGCTATGAAGGTGCTCGCGGGGGACACACCAAGTCCGCTGCAAAGTGACCAGGACATGAACACCCAGAGGACATGGAGGCCACTATCCCGTTGCCACGGACGGGGTGAGGCCGTGGCCTTTCCCTTTTCAGGAAAAGCTGAGAAGTGTGAGTGGCACTCTGTCCACGAGGCCTTTGTTCAAAGCCACTCGCCCTGCGAGGCTGCCTGGCAGGGGACGGTGCTGGGCCACACTCTGCTAGCTGCCAGCCTTCCTGAGCGGGGTCTGTCCTTCTCATCTGTGTCCCTGGGCAGCTGACGCTGAATCGAAGGCTCACTGACTGAGGTGAACCGCACCTGGGTGTTAGGTGCAAAGGGGACCTGCCCGGGCCTGGCCGGGAGGAGGTGCAGGCTGCTGGGGGGCCTGTGAGCCACTTCCCCCTCCCTCCTCACAAGGGGCGGTCACTGGGCGGTGTTGTAAAAATTCAACGGCCAAGAAGGCGGGACGCCCAGAGGGGACGGCCCTTCAGCAAACATAGCTCTGAATCTAAAACACTTCAACTTTCATTTGCACACATGGACTTAGTAAAAAATAAAAGCAACAAAAGCCATCCAGGCCGGGCGCGGTGGCTCATGCCTATAACCCTAGCACTCTGGGAGGCCGAGGCAGGAGGATCACTTGAGCTCAGGAGTTTGAGGTTGCTGTGAGCGAGGCTGATGCCACGGCACTCTAGCCCAGGCAGCAGAGTGACACTGTCTCAAAAAACAAACAAACAAAAAAAAAAACCAGAAGCCATCCACCATGTGCCACACACGCGGTGGCCTCACTGCCGTCACTGCCGGGACGCCAGGACCGACATCACTCCCAGGACGCAACGCAGTGCAGCCACAGAGAGCACAGTCAGGGGCCCAGCAACCCCTAGCAACCCTTCTGCAGGACACAAATACTAGCAAACGGGAGTGAAAAGACGGGCGGACAGACGAAAGCGTGGAGACACGCCCGCTCGCCATCGGGGAAATGCAGATCAAACCCAGTGCGATGACACTTCGCACCACGAGGGGGGGCGAGAGCCTCAAGGACCGAGGCAAGTGCCTCAGGGACGTGGAGACACCAGACTCCCTCGACACTGCCGGTGGGGACGTGGCACAGGACCACGCTGCGGAAAGCAGTCTGCCCTTTCCTTAGAAAGTTAAACGTTAACTCACCACAAACCCCAGCAAAGCTCTTGCCCAGCTCTACCCAGGACAGACGAACACACGTCCCTGACACCTGTACGTGGCCGTCCATAGCAGCGTCATTCACTAAAGCCAAGTGGAAACAGCCCATGTCCAAGAACAGATAATCAAAGCCCGGTCCACCTGTGCAGCGCGTGCGAGTCTGACACGCGCCGCCACGCGGACCGGCCTGGGGTACGGCACGCTGAGCCACGTGAGCCAGACGCACAAGGCCATGTGCTGTATGACTCGCTTACGTGAGATTTCTAGAAAGGACACATCTACAGACGGGAGGCCAGGTGGTGGCTGTCTGGGGCTGGGGGTGACAGCAAACAGGCAGGGTCTTTGTGGGGTGCGGAGACGCTATCAAACTGGACGGACCCCGCTGAGTAGCAGTGACCGAACTGCACTCTCAGGACGGGTGATTCGGTAAGTCATATCTCAGCAAAGCTGCTTAAAGAGACACGTACAGAGACCTCCACCAGAGCATCACCCAAGGGGGGAAGCACCTGGCTGCCACGTGCGCAGCAGGAGCACGGGGTCCCTCCCTCCGAGCCCCCAGCCATGCCATCTTGCCCTGGGACCCTCCCTGCCCTGCCTCCCCTCACATCTCCGGGACCCCAAGCTCCACTGCGGCTCCCTGTCCTCGAGGCAGCTCCTGGTAAGACTCCAGGGCTCTCACGCCTGGCCCGGGCCCCGACCAGGCCACGCTGGCCAGGAGCCCAGACCTCAGCAGCGACCCCTGCCTGGGGGGCTGCACCCGGGCCCGGCCACACGGGCTCCTGAACACCCTCTGCGATGCTGCCTGCTGTCCGGGCTCACACCCGGGGTCTGCAGCCTGTCAGAGTGAGGGACGAGGGTGTTACCTGAGAAGTCAGGCTGGGCGCTGGCAGAGCAAGGGCTGCCCCCGCTGCCCCCATCCCGTGGCTGCAGGACCCTGAGGAGAGCACCAGGCACCCTCCTTCCAGTGAGGCCACAGGACAGGGCAAGGCAGAGGGGCCAGCAAGTGTCCAGCACCCCAAACTCCTGAGGGGGGCTCTCCAGGTGACCTGACAGGCAGCCCCCATCTGCCCCCAGGCCCACGTGGCCCCCACGACCCCCTGGAGGCGGCCACGTTGCGACAGGGCACCGCAGACGGGGTGGGGAGCAGGCACACGCTCTGGTGCGCTGGCCACCGGGGCGGGTCGGTGGCCTCCACCACGCACAAAGAGCAGCTCTCCCAGGAGCGCGGCTGTGAGGCCCGGTGCCCAGCGGCGGGCTGTCCCGGCACCTGTCTGTCCCACCAAGCGGGCCAGCCAGGCCACGGCCACACAGCCGGCTCAGGACGGGGGGACCGGGGCCCCAGACCTGCCAGGCCAAGAGTGGGGGCAACCCGGAACTCCCCGGCTCCTCCTCAGGGAGAGTGGAAAGAAACAGGGACCCCACTTCTCTGTAAGCACCTCTGCCAAGGAAGGGACACCCCGAAAAAGAGGCCTTCTGCCCACAAGACCTCTCGGGGAGGCTGCCCCTCCCCACCTCCTTACCTTCGGGCCCGGGGGCGCAGGGGCTGGTGCTGCCGGGTGACCAGGGCGCCTCCCCACACAGGCCCCCCTGGGCCGCTCCTACACCAGCCGGCTGCTGCCAGGGGCCCTGGGTAGGGCGGCCCCCCGGGGAAGCTGTGGTCCGACTCGGTCTCGGCGGCCAGGGAGGAGGCGGAGCTCCCCATGGCCCCCCTGACATCGGCCGCGCGCAGAGCCGGGCCTGGTCACCTCTGGCTGGCGAAGTGGAGCATGGAGGGAGGAGAGTGCCCACGCCGGAGACAGGGCGGCCGGCTGGTCACAGTGACATGACAACAGAAATAGAGAGAGAGAGAGAGAGAGAGAGAGAGAGAATAAAAGCAGAGAAGAAACAGCACGACCCACTCGCTCGAAGCCTGGGAGAGTCCCCGAGTGCCGCGTGGGCCCAGGGATGGCCAGAGCCGGAGCTGCGTCTACGGCACCTGCGGGCTTCCTCCTGCCGTCCGGGGTCCTGGGACGTACCCCTGCCCCCAAAAGCCCCACGTCACTGGCCTCTGGTCTCCAAAGAGGTCTTACTCCTTGGCGAGAAAGGAAATAGCGTGGTTTTGCTGTACTACGGGACAAAGGATCAAGGGGACATTTGACCAAAGGGCAGGGGCACGGTGGAGCTGGTCAGGGGAGGGTGGCCTCAGGGGAGCCACCATGAGGCCCCACGAAGACCCTGGGCCTGGGGAGCAGAAGCAGCCAGGGCGGGGCCGAGTCACACAACTGCTCACAGGCTGTTCTGGAGCCTTTGAGAAGGACAGCAGCCTGACCACACAAACCCACACACCCTGGCTGGCCCCAGCCTCTGAGAGGCCGGTGTGGCTGAGGGCAGGGGCTGGCCACTTGGATCTCCCCTGCAGGGCGGCGAGACTCACCCTGCTGGCCAGGCTTCCAGGTGGGCCGTCTGTGGTCAGGGAGGGCCTCTGAGCCCCTGGCTGAAGGGGGACATCAAATGCAGCCCAAGAGCATCAACCCTGAGATGGCGTGGAGTCCCACATGTGGGGTGCCACGGGGGCTGTGGACACACACCCTCCCCTCCCCTGTGTGGCTGCTGGCCGACCAGCAGCCCAGCCTGGCCCCAGCGGTCCCAGTCCTGGGGTCCGACGTCCCCACTGGCAGCCCTTCTCCCAGCTTCTGATAAGACTGGGACACAGAGCCGGGGCTGGGTGGGAATAGCAGGATGGTAAGAGGCACCAAAGGGCACATCCTGGACACAGCCCGGGGGCGGGGACTCCCAGGTGGGTCCACAGCCAGAGGGGCCAGCGCAGGTGCCCACAAGGCAGAAACTGCTCACAACAGGGCCCTGGGCTGGCCAGTCCCAGCCGCGAGCCCAGAGAACGGTGCACCCTCACGGCTACTCTCAGCTCCTTCGTGACCTGCCTGCCCCTGTGTCCAGGGAGACCCTCGAGGAGCCTAGGCTCACACATGCTGCTGGGAGCGTGAGCTCCCGGAGGACCCACCTGCTCTCACGGGTGCCCCTGGCAGGCCTGGGCAGAGATGGTGTCCGGCCACACCTTGGGCAGCCACTGCATGTGCCTGTCACGGAACAGAGCCACCCGCTGGCCTCGCCCGTCCCCGTGCAGGCTCAGACACCTCCCGGAGCTGGATCCAGCCTCGGTAAAGAGGGGGCCCATGTGGGGCAGGAACGAGCCTGTCAGGGGTGGGCTCCTCGGGGGAGGGAGGGGATGGAACAGCCCCCGCTTGCTGGGTGCTCAGGAGAGAGGGACAAGGAGAAATGGCCCGGAAGGGTGGACGTCCGTCTCTACCCCACTCTGGGGCTCTGGCAGGGCCGCGCTGGGGTTCTCTGGGGCATTCAAGGGGACCCCCAGGATGGCATCACCCCCTCACACCCCACAACTGCTGCTGGCGAGAGCCCCGTGCAGCGGCGCAGAGGGGAGACCCACCCTCACGCCGGCGCCTGGAGGAGCCGAGTGCTAACCAGAGGGTCCAGCTGCGGTGACAGTGGGACGCTGGCTTCACTCTCCTCAAACATGCCCGGTCCTCCCGCAGTCGGACGGACTCTCACACGCGTGGTGAGCAGCTACAGAAAAGGCTCCACATACTTCCCTCCGGAGGCTCCCAGGAGGGTGAGAGCTGCATTTAGGAGACCCCGAGGGGAGGAGACAGCGCCCAGGCAGGGCTCTGAAGCAGAGGTCACCACACCCAGAGCCACTCGCCTGAGGACATGGGGACGGGGCCTTTCTGTGCGAGCTGGGCCGCCGGCCAGACGCGCCCGACCCAGGCTGGCCCTCCCGGGTCTACCCGTGCGCAGGCTGGGACTGCGAGTGGACGCCGTGGAGCCAGGGCAGGTGCGGAGGCTGGACGCCAGGCCGTCAGTCTGGGGCCCCGTCTGGCCCATGTCTGCACAGCCCAGGGACGCAGGTGGGGGCCACACTTGCTCCCCTAGACCTGCATGCGCCTGTCCCTCCCGCCCGTCTGCACTCCGCAAACACCTGCCAGGCTGTCCCAGGCACTCGGATACGGCAACTGCAACACTCAGAGACCCCTGCCCGCAGGGGGCTCCCTGTCTCACTGCTGCGCCTAGAGAGCAGCTGTGACTTATAGCAGGTCACCAGTGTCAAACCATGGTGACGCCGGCCACCCAGACTCGCGGGAAGGGGAGGGTGCTCCTAGGACAGGGGCCTGACCCCCAGCCGTGTGCACTCTCCTTCCTCCCCTGCCTTTGCTGGGAACCGCTGCCCTAGTTTTAAATGGGGCGGTGGCCTAGATCTGGCCTCAGGGATACACAGAGGTAGGGCCGCCACGGCCCTGTGGGGACAAGGTGTTCACCAGCCGGGCCGACCGGCCTGTCCCTCAGTCCTGACGAGAGGCGTGTGCCTCCCCCACGGCCTGTGAGGACAGCAGGGCCGGATAAGGACGACCCTCCCCAGACCCCAGTGGGGACACAGAGCCCCCAGCTCCCCTGCCCCCACTGCCCCAGGCCTGTCCTCGGCCACTGACGGTGGTCACGGGCACCCGCCTCAGCAGCCCATCTGGAGCAGGTGCTTCTTCAGCAGGACGCAGGGCGCGTCACCCACGCTCCTTCGGCTCCGGGGCCTCCCTAAGTGCCAGCGTCCCCACCTGGGGAGCCGGAGCACACATGGGGGTGCCCCCGGCACAGCCCCTGGCACGGAGCACCTCAACCCTCACACAGGCAGTGCCCACAGCCACGTCCACGCCGCCCCATCTTCCAGCTTGAGGTGCACACGGTGAGGCCACCTGCCCCCCGCCCTGTGGGTGCAGGAGGCAAGAACGGGAGGCGAGAGCTGAGTGGGGGCTCCCACCCGAGGCTGACAGCAGCCTGAATCTTAGCAGACCTTACGGAGCCGTCTGCAGCAACCCCAGTGGGGTTGGCCTGAGATCTCCCACCCAGGAAGGGGATGGGGAAGGCAGAGGGAGAGTGGGGGTCCCTGTGCCCAGGCAGGCAGCAGCCCAGCCAGGCCCTCACAGCCACCCCACCACACCCCAGAACCGCACCCAACAGACCAGGAGGCCAGGAGCAAGCCACCGCCAGGACTTGGCCTGCTTGGTCCCCACAGCTTGGGGACAGGCACCGCTGCCCTTTTCCCAGCTGACACCAAGGCCACCTCGGGTCAAAGGGCCCTGAGGAAAGGAAGCGACTCCTCCCCATCATCCCTGTAAGAAACCAGGCCAGGGCCCCACCCTGAGTGCAGACTGGGACTGTGACCTCCCACCTGCCGGGAGAACTGGCGGGACGGCATTCTCCGGAAACAGGTGGATGGGGCACCCTCAGCACCCTGGGTGGGGGGTGGACCGCACTTGCTCTCCAGTCCTGCCCCGGCACTGCCAGTAGGGTGTGGGAGTCCACGAGGTGGCCAGAGGCAGAGCATGGAGGAGGCCACTACGGGTCAAGCAGGCCTGGCAAGACCCACATCTGCCCTGACTGGGCTCCCCCCAGTGGCAGGACCACGGCCCGGAAGGCCAGAGGACCAGGCTTCCGCAGGGCCGTGGGGCAGCCGGTCTCACAGGGTTCTGTGGGCCAAGGGCTCCACGGAGGGGCCCTGGGCACCGCACCACAGCCCTCCGACCGCCTGCTCCCCACAACACACCCTCCCGAGCCACAGTGCCTGGGACTTACCTGAGGCCCCTCCACGCAGGCCTTTTCCCTGGCACCCACAGAGGGTGTGCCCCACCCGGGCGGCCTGGACTCTGACCCCAGAACCCCAGACCCAGCCTCCAGCTTATCTGCACAATCTGGAGTCCCACGGAAATCAGTCCTGACCAGCCACATGGCCCAGGGCTGTGGCCTGGACCCCCCTGAGGGCTTCCCTGTCCCAGCTCTGCATGTACAGTCCAGGATCCCATGGCCGGCAGCAGCCAGAGTCCTGTGGGGTAGCAAGGGCTCAGCTGGCCCCTCAGTGCCCGGCTCTAAGCCCTGTCCAGTCCACCCCGGGTCAGCCAGGACAGCAGACGGAGCTGCTCGAGGCCCTGCCCTGCCCTCCCACAGCAGGGCTGGAGACCAGCACCTGTCGGGGGCAGCCTGGGCTTCTGGGCACTGCCCAGGAAAGATGGCCAGGGAAGGCAAGGCTCAGGGCCAGCAACCAAGACTCCTGGACCCAAGTCCTGGTACTGTGGGCCACTCCAACCACCGGTAGGGCTTTGCTTTTCTTGGCACACACTTATCACGGTAGGAGCCACCGGACAGTGAGATGCTCACTGCACCCATCCTGTCTTCCTGGGCCCACGTCAGGCCCACTGCAGCCTCCTCCACTCACTTGCCCATCACCCTTTTAGGAGAACACCACCAAGGACAGCAGCCACCACCTTCACCTGCTGTCTGCCTCTCGGTCCCGGAGAGGCAGGCACAGGCAGGACCCTGCTTGCCTCGGCGAGGTGAACACAGAGGTTCAGCTGAAGATCAGACATGCTCACCTAGGGCCACGCACAGGGAGAAAAGCCTTGGGAAGCCCAAGTGCAACAGTACTTCCTGCTAACAAACCCGGGAAGAAGCGTGGCCTGCCCTGAACCTCTTGCCAGCACCAGAACAGACCCCAAGGCAGCTCTTCTCTTCTGGTTCCAGCTTTCTTTGTATGGCCAAGGACGTCACAGCCTCCGAAGGCTCCAGGCACCAGCCCCAGGCTGGGAGTCGGAGGAACAGGCCTGGGCTGCGGAGCTCACAGGACTGCACTGCACGACCCGCCCCTGGGCAGGGCCTCCCTTCCTCGGCCTATGCAGGGCAGCTCTGAGATACTCACCAACCCGCTCACCAGTAAACCACCAGCACCTTTGACGGACTGGTTCCCTCTGCTTTCGGAGTTGCCTGGCTTCCCAGGGTGGGAGAAGAGATGGGTGTATCTAAAAAGGCAGCAAAGATCACATCCTGAGAGGCTCGCCGGAGGTGGGGGGCCGCCTGGAAGGACGTCACTGTGTGTCCTTTCGTGTCTCAATCACACATCATGGAAAAGGAAGTTTCAAAATTGTATTGTCAGGGAAACAGGAACATTCTTAGGATTTCAGTTTTCAGTTCACAAGTTCAATGATGTTTAACGTTGAATACTATTTTTAACAGGAAAAAAAGGACAAGACAAGCACTCTCATTTTTTGGCATGTTTATATTTCTGCCTGCCAAGTGGCAGCAGGTGCAGCCCTCACCTTGGCAACCTGGTGGCCTTGCCGGTGGCAAAGCAGGGGTCACGGGGCGGCGGCACTCACATCTCCCGCTCACCCCGAAGAGAGGCAGACGGGGAGCTGTGTGGTCCTGAGCCCCAAGGAGGCCTCTGGGCACTTCCTCCCCATGAGTCTGGCCTCTCCACAGGCACCTTTTCAGGAAGGGCAAGGGCTCCAGAAAGCTCCAGAACTCTCCCATTGAAGGGGTCAGGATGTGGGGGATGAGGCAAGAAAGAGAAGGTGTAGAGGTTCGACCTGCCCAGTGACTTTAGCCAAAGGGTGACTTTTGCAGCCAAAGCAGAGGGGAGGGATTGGGGAGGAATTCCCTGTGCTGCAAAGCGAGTGTCTTCCGAGGAGCAGCAGGAAGCTGCAAGGACCGTCTGCAGCTGGGCACAGAGTGGCATTTTCAAACAGCAGCTATCGACCCTTGTTCTTCCCGATATCCTGAAGCCCTGTCCAGGCACCTCCTCCACCCTGGCTACCAGGGAGGCAGTGACCGCAGCTTCCTTCTGACCTCGGGAAGCTGAGGGAGGAGTCAGGTGTGGGACAGCAGAGCCATGAGGGTGTCAGTCAAGACAGGTGGGGTGAGGTCGAGGCATGTCACTCCACAGGAAGCACGCAAGTCTGCCCTGGTGCCCCAGATGCGTCCTTGAGGGAGGGCCACACTGTTTGCTCCCTGTGCGCCAACGCACGCAGGCCCCTTGAAGAGATGCAGAGCGACAGCCTGGCGCCCAGGGCCTTGTGGCTCGTGTGGGGGGCCCCACCCTGTCCCTTCTGGGGTCTCTGCACTGAGCGAGGAGGCCCCTCTGCCCCCCACAGCCCTGTTCCCTGCAGGCCCAGTCACAGCAGCACCAACGCGGCTGTCCACAGAACCCACATGGACACCCAGACACCTCCTTGGGCCACTCATCACGGGGTCTCCATTCGACTGTGCGCGACCCAGAGTGACAGGGTATGGCTGAGCAGTGAGATGCTCGTGCGAGGGTCACAAGTCAGCAAGGCCTTTCTCAGACTCAGAGACGAGCCGAGGTCAGGCCTCCCACTCCCAAGGACGCTGCGGTGCTCTCCTGCCCCGCAGACTTCAGAACCCAAGTGAGCCGGAGCTGCCTGCGCTAGCAGCCGACTGACCACCTGCTTGGCTGGGGAGGACGGTGCCGGGCTTGCCCAGGAACAGAACAGCCCTTGCCCCCACGCGCTCACGGCCAGCGGGGGAGACAGGGCAGCGCTGAGTGCGAGTGCTGCTGGCAGTCCTGGAAGGGAGCCTGGGGTGGGCTGGAGGGGAAACGTCCGAGCAGGGCAGACCTTCTGGGCATCCTCAGCAGGGCAGGCTGTGGGTCAAGTGGCTCTGCTCAAGGCACCTCAAGGGGACAGCCAGGAGGCAGGGAAGCCTTCGTCCCCGCTGAGGGGTCAGGAGAGAGGTGGAGGAGCAACACAGTCACACCGTGCTCTGGATGCTCCCGCCGTGCCAGGCGCTGGGTGGCAAGGGTGCCGGGCAGGGCCAGCGGACAGAGCAGTGAGGAGCAGCAGCCACGCAGGAGGACTGGAGAGCAGAGGCCCCTGGGCAGGCCGGGCGCAGGGAGAACCCATCCTCGGGGCAGGGAGAGTCCTTCCCCTGGGCCAGGGCCCAGACCCTCAACGTCTGTGAAAAAACCAACCAAACCCACACCCCACATCTCTGTCTTTGCACCTACAGTCGAGGGCAGTGGCAGCCCAGGACCGACGTGGAAGTGACAGGTCACCAGCCTTCCTGGGTTTCTGCAGCTGTGTTTTCAAAGAGCCCAACTTGTTTCCCCTTAATTATATCATCTGCCTTCTCAGCACGCGTCCACACCTGGTGCCCTGAGCAGAGGCGTCACGCCAAGGGCCAGAGGGCTGGACCAGGGGCTGCTCTGCCTGGAACAGCCATGAGGACAGATGCCCTCTTTCAGGGTCCTCACCAACGGGCTCAGGCCCCTGAACAACATCTACAGTTTTCAAGGATTTACCTATGAGGTGGTAGAATGAGGAAGCAGAAAGGCAGCTTCATGAGCCAGAGGCCTGGATGCTCAGCCTCCCTCGGCCCCTCCCCTGCCAGAACTGCTGTCCCTCAGCCCTGGTTTCCTCATCTGTACGACTGACGCAGGACTAGAGGGGCCAGCCACTTCCTGCTCCCAGAGAACAGGGTCTGTGGAAGTCACTGAGCCCAGGCCCAGCAGGGTTTGAGCCTGGCTCCCTTGAGGACTCGAGGTCAGTGGCCTGTCTGCCAATCAAGCAGCTCCAGAGAGTCTCAGATGCAGAAATGGAAGGGGAAGAAAGAGGGGTGCTCCCCTAAGAAGCAGCAGGACCTCAGAGGAAGTAACAAGTGCCCAACACCAAGGCCAGGCTGAGCTGGCTTCCTGCAGACCTGCCTCCCCAGCCGGGCAGCAGAGCAGGAGCTCCCCATGTTTATCTGGGGCCAGGAAACACTATCTCTCTTACCCCTCTCCACATTTGAGAAAGTCACTCCTAACTGGAAGGATAGAATTACCCTATTACCCTCTCCTCCTCCCCAAGTCCCAGACTCTGAGAGCAAGGAGGCAATTATGGGGCATTCTCCACACCTAACTGTGACTCATACTTTTGCAGCCCTCAGACCTGGGCAGAGGGAGCTCAGGGGTCCCCAGAGGAGGAGCACACGCCCGACTCAGCACCCAACCGAGTCCCGGTTTTCTCCACTGGCCTTTGAGTTGCAGGACCCCAAACACCCAGGCCTGCCCCACAGGTTCCAGGCTTTCTGGTTGCTTTCTGGTCCTGTTTCCTGCAGTTTGGTAACAAGCTCTAGGGCACTAAGGGGACCTGAGAGCTAGCCCTGCCAGGGCCAACTGGCCACGTAAGGGTTCAGGGGTCAGGAGCGGAAGGCCCCTTTTGCAGCCAGCAGGAAGAGCCGGGTTGTCAGGGGCCACTTTCTGTAACTTCCTGAGTCCGTGCAAACCTCCGACGACTGCCGCGACTCCCGCCGCTCCCTCCACTCCAAGTGGCCGCCCCCAGGCAGTTCCCCAAGCGACGGGGGAGGAATACCCGCACCAGGCAACACATGCCCTGATGCAGCCAGGGGCCAGAGGCTTGGCCCGGAAAATAAGGGCACTCAAGGGCAGGCAGGGGCTGAGGCCGTCTCCCGCGTCCGCAGCACCTCAGGGCTGACCCGCATGACCCAGGTTGCTGCCGGCTTCCCGCCTTCTTCTGGGCCCCTCCCCGAAGCAGCACCCGAGCCCAGCCTCAGCCTCCAAAGCCCTAGAGGCGCCAGCGGGCTGACCCCGGCTCCGAGGGCCCGGCGGCCCCTGCCTTCGAGCCGGGAGCCCCGGCGCGTCCGGCCACCGGAGGGCACGCGCCCCGCCGGGCCTGCCATCCCCCGCTGCCCTCTAGGCCCGAGCTTCCCGCGGGGCTCCCAGGCTGCGCACCGGCCGGTGGGACTCACCTCCGCAAACCGGCGGCGCCTCCTCAGTCCCCGTGGCCCGGGTAGCGCGGCCGCGGTTCCGGCCCCGGCCCCGGCCCCCGGGCCCGCTCGCCTCCGCCGGCCTACCCACAACTTCTGCCTCCGGAGAGCGGCGCAGCCACTCTCGCCGCCGGCCGTGCTGCCCGGACGGCCTCCCGCGCCTCGGCCACGGAGCCGCCAAGCGCCCCGACCCGGCCCCGGCCAGCGACCAGCGCCCGCACTACGCCGCCTCCGTAGCGTAGCGCTCGGCCGGGGCCCCGCGGCTACGGCGCGCCCGGGGCGCACGCGGCGCTGTGAATCGCGCGCCCGGACTACGGCTCCCACAGGCCCGCGCGGCGCCCGGCGCGAGGCAGGCCGGGAGCGGGGGCGGGGCCTGGCGCGAGGCAGGCCGGGGGCGGGGCCCGGCGCGAGGCAGGCCGGGAACTGTGGTCATCGGGGCGGCTTCTCGGGCCCGCGCGCCTGTTCTGCTGGGGACAGCCGGGCTTGGGACCCCGCCGGGCCTATCGCGGAGGGGCCAGGTCTCGGCTCGTGGAACGCCCTGCGGGCTCCGCCGGGGTCCCTCCGCGTCCGCGAGCCGCCGAGACCCCTTCGCTCCCGGGCGCCTCCAGCCCTCTCCGCGCCGTCTCACACTTAGCTTCCTCAGTTTCCCCACCGGGCCAGTGGTCGAAAGGAGGGATCGTAGCGGGACCCACTTGGGTGCCTCGGCACTTGCAGGGTCACTTGGGCACATCACCTGTCTAATAAACCTGTTTCCTCCTCGGCGACAGAGGGAGGCCGCCGGGGTCGCCCGGGCCTGGCCTGGCAGGAAGGAAGCCAGTCCCGCTCCGGGAGCAGCTGGGGAGGAGGATGCCGAGCGCCCGACCTGTGGGCCGGTTCTCAGGCTCTCAGGAAAGCCCTGCTGGGAAGCGGGGAGCTGAGGGCATCCGGGCAGATCAGGAGCCTGGGAGGGCACTGGGCGGGCAGTCGGGGGACAGCAAAGCCGGTCAGCGAGATCCGGGAGACACAGCGTTTGGTTGTGGCCCGCTTCTGTGGGGACACGGAGCAGCCTCACAAGTGGGAAGTGGGGTGATGTTCACTCCAGGGCCCAGAAACTCTGAGCCAATCTCAGCAAGACCCACCGCGCCAGGGCTAGTGCTCCTTGGAGGACGTCCATGCTCCAGGAAAGCCAGCGATCCAAGGGATCCAAGGACGGGTCTCCACTACACTTGCCAGGTGCTGCAGTGGGGACACCTGTGTCCCAACCTGGGGCGGCTTGAGCTTTTAGCTGCAGTCAGGACAAGTTGGCTTCCTGAGTGTTCCAAGGTGGCAGATTTGCTTCTGTCCTGGGAGGCCTTTGGTGAGGAGACTTCATTCCCCTGCCTTGGAACACATCCCCCTGGGTCTGCTGCCCGCTCTGTGGAGACTGGCAGGGCAGCTGTTTGTCCCTAGCCAGGTGTGTCCATGCCTGGTAGGGGCACTGAGGGCTGCAGAGCTGGCTCTGCTCTCTGTGACTTGGGCAAGGCTCCCGGCCCGTCCTCCCAAGCTTCCTCACCTGCACGAGGAAGGGGGACTAGCCAGGTGTGGCTGCAGAAGCACAGCCAGGGCTGCCTCTCAGGGAGGGCTGTGTGACTGCAGGTTCCCTTCCCTCCCCAGTTGTCCCTGGGCACCGCCTGGGGTGGTTGTAAATGTCAGGGCTGGTGTGGCTCCCTGGCTGGGGGCCACTGGTCCAGCTAGTAGAGAGAGGGCTGGTGGCCCTGCAACCTGCCAACCAGAGAAACAGCTTAAGTTGAGCCTGTTGATCTGACAGGGGAGGCTCTTGCCAGCTCGCTGCAGAGCGACCAAGGCCTGTCTTGGAGTGGAGAGAGCCCACCTGCTCAGAAGACAGCCTCAGGAGGAGACTTCATGGTTGAGATTTCACCACCCGAGGAGGGAACTGAAGGGAATGGGAGATGAGAGGCAGGGTCTTTGCTGCCTCTGTGCAATGTGTGGTCACCTTAAAGACTATGTCACAAGACATCAGGCATCGCCCAACCGGACTGTGCTGCCCGCTGCACAGAGAAGAGCCGATAGACTGGGGCAGTCAGGGTTGCAATGGAGAAAGGGTTTAATTGCATAGAGCGCTAAGCGGGGAGATAGGAAGAGACAGGAGGAATTTCTCAAATGTGCCTCTGTGAGATGGGGTTTGGTGGTAAACGATTATAGGGGTGTAGAAATCGTCTTGTGTTGAGTCAGTTTCTGGGTTGGGGGGGTCACAATTCTGGTTGAGCCAGTTTTCAGAAACTACCTTTAGATTTGGAAAACGTGATGTTATCTATGGAGAAAGTTAAGAATCTTTAGGACCACCAGCTGCTGTGTGACTCCAGAGCAGCAATTACAGAGAGTAAACAGAGGACTGTGGCTGGGTATTATCATCATTTTTAGCTAGGCCTGTGCCCTTACCACAGCTTTCACCTTGCACCCCTTTGTTGATTTGTAAAGGGCAGTTTCACAGGCGTGAATTTTAAGACTACAGAGCAGAAGATAAGTGACTCTGGATTATTGTTGATTGAGCCCTGCCCCTGTGCCTGTGCAGTCCCGGCTGAGGACACAACCTCACATTGAGACAGACCCAAGCAGCCAACACAGGGCAGCCTGCCTGTGCTCAGAAGGCCCCGACAGGAAGGCATGATTCCACCTGGAGAAGAGGCTGGGAGGCAGAAAGAGCTGAGCAGAGGTGGCAGGCACCCTTGGGGACAGAGCAGTAAACAAAACAGACCTTACTGTCGCCATGGAGCGTAGACTGTCGTGGAAAGAGCACACAGGGAGGGGGATGGGATGGGCACAGGTGCCATGGCCAGCAGGTGGGCTGGCTCATCTCTGACCAAGCTCAGACTGTCCCAGTGGTGCTGTGATTACCTGCTTGTGAGCCACACATCCCTGGGCCCAGGAGGAGGGCAGTCTACCTGTGGGTAAAACACAGTACACGGGCAAGGTCCCTGGCCAAAGCTGCTGCCCTTCTCTGGGCCTCCTCCTCCAGGTTTCTGGGCTCCAGCAGGTGGAGGGGCCAGGGTGCCATCTGGGCAGCACCATGGGGCCTGGCCAGGCTGGGAGCCACATCCACACGTCAACAGATGATCTTTGGGGGGTGGGGGGAGCAGAACTGACCAAGACTCAAGATCAAGTGTCAGGAGCCAACTGACACTGGAGAAGAGGACCAACACTGGGATAGGACCCACCTGGGGGTACCGGCAGCCCCTTGGCCAGGCCACTGCAAGGTTAGGGGTGGATGGCAGCCTCCCAGGAGGGAAATGCTGAGGCCCCCTGAGGGTGCAAGCCTCCCCTGGGTAGGTGGGAGGGCAGGAATTTGGCCTTGGACACACGCAAACCCCCCCAATCTTCTCTTCCATGCTACCCCAGGTAGCGTCAGGGACTCCTAGTCCCGATCCTGTGGCCTTCTGCTGCAGCCCCTCCAGGTTCAACCTTTTGTCACTGGCCTGTGGGCCCCCCGGGGCTGTGTGGCCAGCAGGTCTGGTCCTCAGACTCCCTGGGCCTGGGTTTCTGCGTCTGCATGGTTTGCTCTGACGATGCCTGGGCTGAGTGGTGAACTTTTCAAAGCATGTGTTATGGGGACTTCTTGCTAACAACCTGCCCTCCCCGATCAGATACGGTCACTTCCCCTTAGAACCTTCTTCCTGCTGTCCCTGTGACTACAGTGACACCTGAACGCCTGTGGGCTGCCCAGCCCTGCCCTCCAGCCCCCTGGAGTCTTTGCCTTCTCCTTGCCTTTGGTGGGGTGCTGTGTGGCCACCTCCCACATCACTGCCCTTTTCACATGGATGTCCGTCCCTGAGGGCAAGGGCACTGCACCTCTGACCTGTGACGCTCAGACAGCCCGTGCTGCCCCGTGCCCAGCCACCTCTCAGTGTCCTGTCAGCAGTCCTCCTGGGCTGAACTGGGGGACCGAGTCCTGCCCTGACAGGGATGTGTGAGGGCTGCCAGAGCTACAGGGCTTTAGGATCTAGACCGTGCCCAGCTCCCACACTGGCCCAGCCTGCAGGTGCAATCCTGGGGCCCCAGCCAGGGTCTTGGCCAGACCAAGCTGCAGAGCTGGTCTCCTACGGTCTGAGCCCAGAGGACTGATGGCCCCAGATGCCTTGGGGAAGGCCGGGCCAGGCCCAAGGAGCACCCCAAGCCCGCCTTGCCCCGTGGCCCCCTTGGAGGAAGAAGCCAGCCTCTGAGTGTGCGGTAACAGCTTTAATCAGTGGCGCCCCCACCCTCCTGCACTCAGGCGGGAAGAACCGTTTCTCGGGACTGAAGCAGGCGCAGTGTGCAGCAGTGCCTGTGCCTTTCCCACGCCGTTTCCCGGCAACTCCCGTTTACAGTCAGCACTGCTGCGCAGCAGCAGGGCGCGAGCCCACGTCACCAGGGCTGGACCTGGGCACAAAGAGGCAGGGCTCCAGTATTTATATATTATACATATATATATATATATATATAGTTCATGTGTATACACAGATAGTTTTCTCTCTTGAAAGTATTAAAAAATTGATCAACCTTCAATCTATAAAAAATACCTACTCTACATGATAGAAAAATCTTTCCTCCAAGTTTACACTGATTTACATCCAAGGCTTTCCCCAAAATGTACAATACGAGGCAACATCTTCAATCTTAGTGTGGAAGGTGGGCCGCGAGGAGGACGGAGGGGTGCAGGGCAGCACAGGCGTGCACGTGCGAACACAACCAGGTGGCCTCGGCCCAGCTGGGAACGCCCAGGGGCAGGGCAGGCCCAGAGCCCCCGTGGGGTGGCACGACTGCCCCTGGGTAGTGCGGGTGCCGGGAAGCGCCAGGCTCAGGGCAGGAAGGCCTCCCGCTCTGCCCAGTGTCCTTGGAGAAACTTCCCTGCCCCACCCTTCTGCAGAGTGCACCCTTGCGAAGAACAACAAAATGCAGAGGAAACAGGGTTCCAGACATTTGGTTCTGGCCCAAGAAACGCAGACTTTACCCAGGGCAGCGACAACGTGTGGAGAGGGTGTGGACTCCAGGAGGCCAGGTTAGGCCACACCTGTCGAGAAGCAGCACCTGCACCTGGGGGTCAGAGGGGCTGGTGGCATCCACCTTGTCCGGGGAGAGTTCCACACAGTCAGAATCTCATGTCCTGATTTCAGAGAGGAGGGTCCCAATGGCTCCTGCCCAGCCCCCTAGGAGCTAGAGCCCCCAAGGGCTACTGCAGCGAGGGCTGGGCCGTGGGAATGGCCACAGGGCCTGGAGGACCCTGGACCCAAAGCGGACTGCGGTGGCCCTATCAGGCAGGGTGACAGCCTGAGCAGCTCAGGGCAAGCAGGGTGGGGCCACACGCCAACCACGCCTCCCCATCCTTCCCACACCGCCACGCCCAGTGTGAGGGTCCAGGGGCCTGTACGCCATGCGGGAGAGGCCAGGTGTGGGCAGCACAGCATCAGGGTGCGTGTGGCAAGCAGCACCCCCAGGGGGACCCGTCTTCTTCCTTCCTTTCTGACAGGGCTGGGCAGCAGGAAAAGGAGCCCAGCCTGAGAAACCACCCGCATCTCTGCACAGAGAGGCTCTCGGGCCATCACTGCTGAGCGGAAGTGTGGACGTCCACGTCGGGCCGACTTGGGGCTGGGAGGCTCTGGCCCCCAGGACGGTCAGTGCTGACGGAAGGCCCAGCCAACCCGCACCCACTGTGGGCCCCAGCCCTGGGGGCTTCCCTTACTCCCTCCCTTCTGCACTTCCCTCTGCCCCCTGCCCCGTCGGCAGCCCCAGTCTTCACTGGGCCCGGCCCGGCTGTGCGAGGGCTCCCTGCAAGCTCTGGGCTCAGTCGGCTGTAGGACCTGCCGGTCTCAGCTCCTCGTGATGTGACGGGGCCACCACCCGGGGGTGCTGGCAGAGTCCTGAATCAGCCTGGGCTGGGCCCTCCTGCCTCTACTTGACCTCCAGGATGGACGGGTTGGTCTCCATGATAGCCACGATGATCCTGTCGATGTAGTCTTGCAGGCGGAAGTTTATCTCTTCCTGCTTCTGAATTGCTTCCATGAGCTGTAGAGAGAGCAAGGGTCAGAACCGTGGTGCATGAGCCATGACAAACAGGCCATGGACCTCAGTGCACAGACCATAGCACATAGAGCACAGCACACAGACCACAGTAAACAGGCCACGGACCACAGCACACAGATCACAGGTTACAGCACACAGACCACAGCACAGACCACATGCTACAGCACAGAGACCACAGCAGACGGACCACGGACCACAGTGCACAGACCATAGCACAGAGACCACACACTACAGCACAGAGACTACAGCAAACAGGCCACGGACCACAGTGCACAGACCATAGTACACAGACCACATGCTACAGCATGCAGACCACAAACTACAGCACAGACTACATGCTACAGCAAATAGACCACAGACATATTACAGCAAATAGAGTACAAGCTACAGCACGCATGCATGTCACAGCAAATAGACCACATGCTACAGACTACATGCTATGGCACACAGACTACATGCTACAGAAAATAGACCACATACTACAGCACACAGACATGTTACAGCAAATAGAACACATGCTACAGCACGCAGGCCACAGCAAACAGACCACAGGCGACAGCCTACAGACAACACTGTGCAGACTAGGGTGTGTGACCTCATCCCGGGAGACAGAGCTGATCTCTGCGGCCAGGGACTCTGAGAAGGCGGTGGAGAAGAGGCTCTTGGCACCCTGGATGCTGAGGGTTATGATCTGCCCATTCAGCTCCTCGTTCTGCTCCTTAAGGCTACGGTTGTCCTGGGGGAGGCGGGCACAAACAACAGCGTCACTGCTGGGCCACAGCTCCTGCTGGTGGCTAAGCCAGGGCAGGCCCTCCAGTGTGGACACTGGCCCTCCATGTGCTCCCCTTCCCACACAGTCTTCTGGAAACTTCCACAGGGGTACGAGGGTGTGAGTGGCCCACATGGGCCATACCTGCTTCAGCCTGCGGACCTCCTGCTCCAGCTCGCTCTCCCTGGCACGGCTGTGGTACTCCTGCAGGCCCACGCTGCTGCTGCGGCCCCGCCGCTGCTCCGCCTCCAGCTTGAAGAGCTGCAAGTGCTCCAGCTGCTTGCGTAGGTCCTCGATCAGCTGCAGGGCAACCGAAGATGAGCACCGAGGGGCCACCGTCAGCCATCACTTGGCTTTGGAATCCTGGTGGTCTGGTCACCATCTCTTGGGAGGATGACACGTTTCCCAAAGCTGCCACGCTCCAGCAGCTACGCCAGGAGCAACACGGCCACGGGGACAAAGGGATCCTTGCCACCGCCCCAGGGAGCAGGCTGCACCGGGCTGGAGTGAGAGCAGAGGGTGGGCACGGGGCACTCACTCACCTCCTGGGTGGCCTCCTTGTCCCTCTGGAACTGGTGCCTCTCCTGGCTCAGCCTGTCCCCCATCTTCCTCTTATTCGCCTGCTCCTCACTGAGCCGAACTGTCAACTCTTCAATCTCATCCAGCAGTTTCTGCTTCTCCTGCAAAGACAACACCCTGCATGGGCACGTGTCAGCTGCCCAACCCGTCTGTCCCCCAGGACGACCCCTCCGTTCCCTGACGTTGGTGTGGTGGCCCGGTGCTCAGAGTGCTGCGGGGCTGTCCTAGCCTTCCCACCAAGGACACCTTGCCTTGTGGCTGAGGGGCACAGCTCAGTGGTGGGGAAGCAGAAAGGACCCTCACACAGACAGGACCTGACCCCGTGGCTGTGGTGTCCAGCCTGGCTCCTCTGGCTCAAGGGGTCTCGGAACATCCTCCAGCTTTGGAGATTTCCAGAAGACCCTTGGTGAGAAGGCAGGGGAGGGAGGCTTCTCAGTGAACCAGCTGGCACATGGGCGCCCCACAGTGCCCCCGGAGTCTGCCCCTCAGAGGACACCACTCGCTGGATGCAGACCCTCAGTCTAAGAGTGAACCTCTGGGCCCTGTGGATCCTGAACCCGGGGGGGGGGGCAGGAACCGGAGGCTGGGCAAGACCCGGTCGTCTTCCAACAAAGGGACAGTGACCTGAGTCCGAGTGGCCTTGCTCCCTCACACACGGCACAGCTCCCTGGTCAGCAGCCGCACCCCACAGCACACCTTGGCCAGTGTGCTGACCCCTGTCAGTGTGGGGAGCAAAGGGTGCAGCACCCACGGTCACAGTGCGCTGGCAGCTCACCTCCTCCAGGCGCTCGATGCTGGCCTTCAGGCAGGGTGTGCAGGACCGCAGCTCACTGTTCTCCTCGTCCAACTGCTGCAGCCTGGACACAAGAGCGGGGCTGGGGTCTGCTCCCCAGGAAACGGGCCTCCGCGGGACAAGGAGGAGCAGTGTGCCCAGCCAGCCTTGCCAGGCGCTGCCTCGTGACCCACAGATGCCCCCAGTGACCCTTCCGAAGTGCTCGAGAGCAAAGCTTTCTGTAATCCATGATGGCTTTTAAATACACTGTGGGTTTTGGGATTTTTTTTTTTTCTTTTCCCCCCCAAAATCATGGCTTGTTGGATGGGTTTTGGGATAATTTTAAGCTCACAGAAAAGTTGCAAACACCGCGCAGAGTCTCCGTGGGTCTACCCAGTCCTGTAGCCCCCCGTGCTGTCACCGAGGTACACCCAGGACACCAACACTGGGATATGCCGTTGACCTACAGCACGCTGTGTGTTTCCCATCGGTGTCCTTCCCGTCCCGTGTCCCCCCCGACCCCCCACTGCACTCGGTCCTTGCGTCTCCTACATCCCCTCTGGTCACGGAAGTCTCCGAGGCTTTCCTACTTTGTCATGACTTTGACAGATTGAGCAGTCCTGGTCCTATAGTTGGTAGAACGTTCCTCAAACTGTGTTTGATGTGTTCTTTTTGTCTGTTTTGTTTTGTTTGGAAACAGAGTCTCAGTCTGTAAACCAGGCTAGAGTGCAGTGGCCTCATCACAGCTCATGCAGCCTCCAACTCTTGGGCTCAAGTGATCCTCCTGCCTCAGCCTCCCGAGTAGCTGGGACTACAGGTGTGCACCATCATGCCTGGCTAGGTTTTCTATTTTTTGTAGAGATGGGGTCTCCCTCTTGCTCAGCCTGGTCTTGAACTCCTGAGCTCAAATGACCCTCCCACCTCAGCCTCCCAAAGTGTCAGGATTACAGGTGTGAGCCACTGCAGCTGGCCTGACGTTTTCTTGTGATTAGACTGGGTGAGGGGCCCTTCTCGTTGCACAGAGGGCACCTGGCACCGCATGACTCAGACTCCTAACAAAGTCCCTGCATTCCCGCCCCCTCTGTCCTCTGGACACCTGTCACTGAGTCTTCTGCCCCACTTGTCTATACAACAGTCACTGATTTGTGCCACTACAGAGTCAGGCGCTTTTATTTTATGCTCTGGGCGAGAGTCCAGGAGAATCTCGACCAATTTGTTGCTCAGATCATCCCAGCTTTGGTCCCTGGGAGCTTTCAGTTGTTCCCTGTGTCCCTTTGACCCACCCCACCAGTGAGTCTGTGTGTGTTTTGTTTTAGTTTGAACACTTCCTTGCTTTCTGGGACTATAAGATAATACTCCAGGCTCGGCCCCAGAATCGGCCATTTCTCCAAGGAGCCCTGGTTCCTTTCCCTCGTCCAGCTGTCCTCACCATCCTGTCACTCTGCTGTCCCTTCCAATTCACAGCATCTGGTGTGAGATGGGAACCTCCAGGCAGCACAGGGCTGGCACAGGGAGGGCCTTTAGGTGCCTTCAACCCAAGAGGGGACTAGTTCTGCTTTGCAGAACTGGCAACTAAGCACAGTGGCAGAGCAAATGCACATACCCCTTGCCCCGAGGACACCACGCTGGCCTCTGGTTGTCACCCCAGGAAGCAACAGGAGACCAACAGGGTCTAAAACACACTGGCACAGACTGAGTGCCTGCGGCAGGCAGGAGGCTTGCTCAGGAGAAGCAGTGACACCGAGCTCCACTTGCTCCCCGGGCGCCTCACGTGCAAAGCAGGACGTCTGACATGGCTGTGTCCCCATCTGGGCCCCACCCCACAGCCCCAGTGGAAAGGCCCCAAAGGAGATGCCTCCTGGAGCTGGCGGGTAAGAAGCACACCTGCATTCTGAGCCCACTCAACTGCACTGTGCCAAGGCCAGGTAACACACACTGTCCTGGCTGCCCAGCTCCGCATCCCAGGAGAGAGCACCACCACAGCGGCAGCTGAGGAGGCCTCCTTGTCCAGGTGACCCTGGCACAGCTCTCTGACTGCCATCTCTTCCTGCCACCCACCTCTGAAAATGCCCAGGAGCTCTTCTTAGATAAGGTAAGAATGTATCATCCTACCTTTAAGAGCTGGACAGGAACACAAGCTAAAGAAGCTGGAATACTCTTTCACGAATATTTAAAGCCACTGAAATCCACAGCAGCACAGGCTCAGCTAAACTGTGGGGAACAACTTCTCTCACTCTCATGACCCAGACGCACAGGAGAGGAGTGCCGGGAGTGAGAGATCACGCTAGGGTGGGGACCCAGGCTCCTCTGCTAACAGACGTTTCCGTTACCTGGCGGTGGACACGTTTTAAACACAAGAATCACGCCTAGCAAGTGCGTCTGTAAACGCACGCTGGGTGCCTCTCAGGCAGCGCCTGCTGCTTTACTCCTTCGCGCCTTTAGGATGTGTGTTATTGTAAGAGATGGTGTAGTTACTCCCCTCCTCACCTTGTGTTTTCCCACTTTTTATGACTCATCTAAGGCTTATGCCTCCAGATGAGCATAAAAGTAATTTTGAAAAGTTTCCTTGAAAAGAGCTTGATTTTTCGATTGGTATACATCAACAGGACAGACATTCGGAGAAGCTGACACCCACTGACGGTTAAGTCTTTGAACTCAGACTGTGGCCTTTAGGAGAGTTTTAAGGCTTTATCCACATAGGTTTTTCTGTTTTCCCAAAACTAAGTTTATCCCTAGACTATGCACCCTTCCGGGGTGGGTGGGGCCGCTGCTCTGGAGGATCCCGCGCTACCTGGCCTGCAGGTTCTCGATCTCGATGCTCTTCTCTCTCTCCATCTTACACAGGAGCTCCTTCTGCCTCCGGGTCTCTTCCAGGACCACCTCGCAGGCTCTCAGCTCCTGCTCCTTCAGCTGCTCCTCCAGCGCGTTAGCTCTGCAAAGGCGAAGGGGAGGGATGAGCCTGCGCGAGGCCCTGGGGTGTGCAGTGGCCACTGACTTCATCCTTTCTCCACCTCTGCCCGGGGCAGCACCAGCACTTGAGAGAGCACTGCCTGCACCTGGGAGGAGGGATGGGGGGCATCCCAGAGCCCTGGTCGGGCAGTTCTGAAGCAGGGAACACGCTTCCCAAATGGCCCTGGGTCCCCACAACGAAGGCGCCCGAAGTGGCAGGGATAGTCTCCCTGCACCCCCCACCCCAGCTGACACCCACAGGCGCTGTCTGCTGCTGGTGTGGAGTGTGGACAGAAGCCCTGCCCAGAAGGCCCCAGGCCCGCCAGGTGCCCATCCCTGCGGTGCTTTTCACTGACACTGGCTCTACCCGCAGCCACCAAACAAAACAAGCAGCTTCCAGTCCAGACACGTGGTGCTTTGGGGAAAAGCCAGAAAGCACCAGGGGTCCAAGGTCCACAGTCCTTTCCAGAAAGTGAACATGTGATCTGACACATGGACCATGGCAGCTAAACACCGAGGTGCCGCAGCGTGCTGAGGAGCCAGTCTGGGCTTTAGCTGCAGCACAAGTAGCTCACAACTCGTCTTCCAGTGGCACACACGAGGCTCCCAGGTCCCAGCTGGGGCCACACCAGACCAAGGCCAGGTCTGGCATTGGCTGCTTGGAACATCTGGGCCCCAGAAGCTGCCACGGGGTGACGGCTGGAAGCGTCCACTCTGCTCCAGGCCCCTCCAGCCTGGGGACCTGGGTTTGTGGACCAGCCCCACCCAGGTCACTGCATAGCAGAGGCAGGACAGGTGTTAGTGAGACCACAGGGAAAAGGGAACATTCCCAAGAGGGCCCTGAAACCTCAGCCCCTTCCCAGACCATCAAAACCACCTGCAGGAGACAGGACTTGATTATCCCAGGGAGAAGGGCAACAGGCCCTGCCCACAGATGTAGCAAAGCCCACGTCTCCAAGCTCCGTCTGTGCACACGGACCTCTCATCCCCTCTTCAGTGCCTCACACCTAAGAGTGAGCCGATGGCCAGAGCCACCAAACACACAGGAATGCTTCCAATGCTAAGTGGCCACAGCAGACGTAAAAGCCATTGAGGAAGCACACTGTGCGAGAAATAGCAGGGAGAAGCCCGTGACTGACATTCTCAGAGAGCTGAGATGGCATGTCCATGAGTTAAAGCAGTTGTAGAAGAGATAATTACCAAAAGTACCTCTTAGAAATTGAAAATATGGGAAGAACAATTTAAAAATCCAGTATGAGAGTTGAAGAAGAACACATAGGATATTATGTAGAAAAAGAACCTAAAGACAAAGTTAGAGATTGAGAAAGTAAAAAAAACTGAGAGGAAAGGTCCAGAAGCCCACCGTGTGATCAGGAACAGGCGGGACAGGAAGAGACTGCGCAGAGAAGTACTCCAGAAACCTCCCTGAGGCTGAAGGACACACTTTCCACATTTAAAGGCTGACAACTGGGCGCACAGCACAGAAACCAGTAAAAGATCCTCATCGAGTACCCAGGGGGGGACATACAGGCTGCACAGAGAACAGCAGGGACTGGCAGCAGCCTGGGGTGGAAGCTGCTGGAGCAAGTCCTCAAGTTCTCAGGGAACCCGACTTCTGACCTAGAATTTTACACCCAGCTAAACTGCAAGTGGAGGCTGGGGTGGGAGCATAGACATATTTTCAGACATGCGGGTCTCAAAGAACTTGGCTCCTATGTACCCTTTTCCAGGTACCTATCAGGAGATGTCCTCAGAAAATGAATATGCAAAAAAAGAAAAAATGTGGGCTCCAGAAAATAAGAAACCAAACACAGGAGAAGGCACACAGAATTCCTAGGATGGCGGTGAATGGAAGAAAGCCGTGCAGCAGGGCGAGAGAACAGCTAGCTCAGAGTGGGACAGATGTTTAAAAATGGGAACATCAAGAAACAGAAGCATAAACATGCTGCTCAGGAGAACTGACTATGGCTGACCCTGGGGCGGAGGCCTGGCCAAGGGCTGGCATGAAACAGGAGAGATGTCATGCCACACGCATGTGGATAACTGACACATGCGCCCACCAGACTAGATGTTCTAGAACAGAATCTTGACCTTCAGCTCAAGAAGACAAGGAGACAGTAGCAATGGTCTCTGGAGATGCAGCGTATACTTAACGCACCACTGGAACCCAAGCCCCTTCACGAACGTGGCTGGCACCTCCTGCCCGCTTTGCCGCAGGGGCTGGTCACAGGCACTCCCCTGGTGAGGATCCTAGGGAGCGGGCAACTGCCAAGCCCAGGGTCCCCACTCCACAGGAGAATTGGTTTTCACTTTGTTAAAATGTGCAAGTTATGCCTACAACACGATGTGTTCTATGTTCACAGGGCAGACACCTCCTGGAGCTGAAGGACAGGTTATGAATGTTAATTTACAGGATGGTAACACCGAGGCAGGAGTCAAATGTCCTCTGCAGCAGGAGTGCCTGGGTCACGTGGCAAATGCCCTGCTGCCAACACAAGTGCACGTGGGCCTGTGTCCAGCGCTGTTTAGAGCTGAGTCCAACTGCTCAGGTACGATGAGGAAGCTGAGGCGCAGAAGGTCTGAGCCCTGGCAGCCAGGACAGACACTGAGAGAGAAGAACCCCTCTGCAGATCCCACAAGTGCCTCTCGGGCCTCCCTGCTGCCTCTGTCCCCAGAAGGCTGTTTGTGCTCCCAGGGTGCCCAACTGCCCGTGGCACACCTGCAGAGCTGATTCCCCGGGCCAAGCTCATCTTACTCTGCACCAGAAACATCACTGCGCACTAGTGCTGGTCTGAGAATCACATGGCACTCTAAGAAAAGTCTGCAAACAGGACAGGCAAAAGCTGCTCCACCCTCTCCCTGCAAGCATGACAGCTACACCATTTCCTCCTCAGCACTCCCGCCCAGGGGTGATTAGGCTGCCCATTCTGTGGCTGATGTAGCAGTTTCCACTCCTTTCATTCTCTGCAGCTAGGAACTTTTACAACCTACATCCTTCAAGGATAGACCCAACCCCTGCGTAGACACCACTGCTGTCCCTGCTCCTCCTGCGCACAGGCCTGGGGCTGCCCCTCACGCCCAGTGCCTCCACCTGCTGTCTCCGAGGCCCTGGGCAAAATCACCTGAGCTCCCTGAGCCTCAGTTTCCTTATCTGTGAAATGCAGAGAGCAGCAGTACCTGCCTCCCAAGGAGAGTGTTAAGGACAGGTGAGATCACATCATAGAGCAGACGCCCCATCCCAGGACAAGTGCCCACAGCTGGGAGTATTTCCTCAGGATGGGTCAATGGGGTCTTAGACACGGGGTTGCAAGCTGGAGGACCCTGATGGTGACTGCTAACCAGCTGCAGGTGGACCTCCACCCCATCCTGCAAGGACTCCCAAGGTCTCCAGAGAACTGGCCGAGAGAGGCTCTGGGCACGGCACACCCAGCAGTGTGACGAGGAGCATGACATCTCCTTGTGGCTCCACTCCACGCTTCCCCAACTGCTTGTGGGCCAAGCACCAGGTCCTGTGTCCCTCTGCTGTCAGCCCTCCTCTTCTGTGTGGGTGCAGCTGTCAGCTGTTCCTGGGACGTGAGGCAGTGCCGTCCCCTGGCTTCCCCTCTAGCCCCACGTATGTCTAGGGCTCCGCAGACATGGCCGTGGAGAGAGAGGACGGGAGTCAGCCTGTCTCCACCAGCTGCCTTGAGCACACAGCCCGGCAACCCCACCACTCCCAGCACAGAACAGACGGGCAGCTCAAGGTGAGAGCCACACGCTGTGCAGTGGCCATGCCCTGCTCTGTGTGGTACAAAGTCAGATGGGGATGAAAGCGGCACAGTAACAGGAGTGCACAGGGTGGGTGCAGACCCGGTTTCCTGCCCCAGGCTCACCTGTGTACTAGGTGCAGTTTCCCGCCCCAGGCTCACCTGTGCACCAGCTGCAGGTTCTCCTGCCGCAGACGGCTGTGCTGCTCACCCGTGGCCACGGTGTCTTTCTCCAGCTCCAGTACTCGCCTTTCCAGGAAGACAACCTTCGCAATGAGACCACAGCTTGAGGTCAAGTAGAAGGAGACAGAGGCTGTCCCCAGGGAGCCACCTGGAAGGCAGCACTGGGGACCTTCTGAGCACTGGCACAGAATCAGACCTGCCCAGCTAAGCTAGGGTTGGGTCTAACTCATTTTTGGAGACTGTCCCATAAACCCACTGCAGTGTGGCTCCCCACGGAATGAGGGCTTGGGGAGCGATGTCACCTGACAGCTCCAATGCACACATCACCAGGAGTTCTGAGGCCTGGGGGCAGAAGAGACCCTTCGGGCTGATGGTCACCTGGGGCAGCAAAGCCCAGGGCCCAGTCCACGCACAGGTGGGGGGTCTGTGGAGCTGGACACCTACCCAGCTCTGCAGATCCAGCCAACGGAGGTGGCCATGTACCCAAGGCTATGAGGACAGAAAGGCCCGGGACTCAGTCCTTCCTTCAGGGACCCCACAACAGGGGGGGATAGATACTTTGTGAGATAGATACTCACAAAGTGGGAGGAGTGAAGGCAAGCAGAGGAAGGCAGAGTGTGAAATGAGAGATGTCATAGGGAAGGGATTACAGCAGAAAGTCAAACAAGGCTAAAGAAGGAGGTAGGGGGTGCAGGAGGCAGCGGTGGGGGGATGTAGGAGGCAGCGGGGGTGCAGGAGGAGGCAGGAGGTGCAGGACGCGGCGGTGGGGGGGGAGTGTGCAGGAGGAGGCTGCAGGAGGAAGGGGGGGATGGAGGCGGTGGTGTATGAGGAGGTGGTGGGTGCAGGAGGAGGGGGGTGCAGGAGGAGGTGGGGGATGCAGGAGGAGGCAGGGGGATGCACAGGGAGGAGGCTAGGGGTGGAGGAAGAGGCTGGGGCGGTGCAGGAGGAGGCAAGGGGATGCAGAGGGAGGCGGGGGGGTTGCCCCCACCTTCCCTTCATGGGGGTCAAGTGGTCCCTTGAGAAGCAGAACTGTTATCACAGAGGCTGCCCTGCCTCCAAAAATAACCCACCCAAGCGAAGCTCAGGGAAGAGCCCACTCCTTTTTTTGGTGGCTCTGCCACCCCTGCAGGCCAAGACCTTCGTCTCCTACACCTGAAGGCTCAGCTCCTGCCTCCAAAGGCCTGGTGAACTCAATCTCTGGGGTCCCCATGGTGCTGCCAGCATCAACCTGCTCCTCCTGAACTGACTCGGGGAACACAGGATCATACACGCTAAGAGGCGCCTCTCGCGGCCCTTCCATTCCTTCCTGCTGCCTCTTCACGTGCGACACAAAGTGCTCCTTTTTTATCCGCGGCAGCTACACCCCTAAAGGAAACTTGCTAAGGAATGTCAGGGCTGACGGGTGGTCGCATTAGCCCCAAGGCCCCACTGCCACCTCCTGCTGAGCCGTCCTGATAAGGTTCACCCGATGTGGCTCACGCAGCAGCACGTCTGGCCAAGCTGCTCAGACAGCGGCTGTTCTCTCCATGCTGCTCCCTGCCTCTACGTGGGGCCCTCCAGCCGCCCAGGGCCTACCTTGTCAGCAATGTCCTCCTCTGGGGCCTCCAGGAGCTCGGTGGGAGGGTCCTCTAGGGCCTCCATGGTCAGGGCCCCTGACTGGTGCAGGTACCTATGGCAAAGAAACAGCAGCAGAGGAAAGGGGGAAAACCAAAGGACAAGTTCTTTAAACACGAATGTTTCCAAGTCAATCTGAAAAGCAGACAACAGCATTACATGGGTCCAGGACCTCCCCCACTCTGGGGAGGTCACCTCTCGATCAGAGCACTGAACAAAGGGGGTGTCCTGGGCCAGAAGCCTTTACCAAGGGGCTGGAAGCAAGCAGGTCCCACTCTGTGGTTGGAGTTCTCCTGGCGCTCTTTGGAGCCTGATGTGGAACACAACCTTGTTCCCTGCCAGCTAATGGGACCAGGGTACTTTGTACCCAGGTGCAATAAAACACAACGCTGTTCTTCACTGTGATATGAAAGATCTCATCTTCCACCGGAGGCCCATGAAAAACATTCATTCAGGATCTTGACTTCTACACACATCACCCCTGCACATTCTGGATGTCTGATTTTCAAAGGTACTCCCGTGGCAGTGACAGCAGGGGACCCAAAGAAGGTGTGGATCCCAGAAGCCTCACTCACGGTCACACCTGGAGCCTAGTCCACCCACGCTGGGAAAGCACACAGGCCCCTGTGCCCTCTGTGGCGGTGACAGGTACTGCCCAGCCCATGGCAGGGCACGTGACCTTGTGGTCTTGCATAAGGCCCCAGGGCCCCACACGCCGCAGCCTGAGGGCAGGAGCTGCTCGTTCACTGTTGGTGCCTTAGCAGGTGCTCAGTAAACACATGTTCATAGTTACCACGAGTTTAAACTAACATCACTAGTTGTGGCAAATCTATATCCACTCTAATTTGCCTGGAGTACAAAAAGCTCTCAGAGTATTTGTACAGAAGTGCCAACAGCAAGTGTGTATGCTGAGTTTCTTTCTTTTTTTTAAAGGCATAGTCTCATTCTTTCACCCTGGCTAGAATGCAGTGGTGTGATCATAGCTGATAGCAACCTCGAACTCCCAGGCACTCAAGCAATCCTCCTGCCTCAGCTCCCAAGCAGCTGGAACTATAGGTTAACACCACTGTGCCTGGCTGATTTTTCTATTTTTAGTAGATACGGGGTCTGGCTCTTGCTCAAGCTGGTCTCAAACTCCTGAGCTCAAGCGATCCTTCCCCCGTAGCCTCTGAGAGTGTTAGGATTACAGGCCTGAGCCACTGCGCCAGGCCCATGTTTAGTTTCTTACCACACCCTGGGAGCGTCGGGACTGAGCCAGGCTCCACACTGGACAGCCTTATGCTCAGAGCTGTGTGACCCGGAGAAAGCACGGACCCTCTCCGATGAAATAGGGATCTACAGGCAATTATGAGGTTTAAACAAGGTCATGCATATAAACAGCTTTGCTAAGGACAAAGCACAAAGTAAGAATTCAATAAAATGCTAATAAAAATTACATTGAAAATTTCTGGCCGGGCCCGGTGGCTCACGCCTGTAATCCTAGCACTCTGGGAGGCCGAGGCGGGTGGATTGTTTGAGCTCAGGAGTTTGAGACCAGCCTGAGCAAGGGTGAGATTCCATCTCTACTAAAAAAAAAAATAGAAAGAAATTAGCTGGACAATTAAAAATATATAGAAAAAATTAGCCGGGCATGGTGGCACATGCTTGTAGTCCCAGCTACTCGGGAGGCTGAGGCAGAAGGATTGCTTGAGCCCAGGAGTTTGAGGTTGCTGTGAGCTAGGCTGACGCCACGGCACTCTAGCCCGGGCAACAGAGTGAGACTCTGTCTCAAAAAAATAAAAAATAAAATAAAAAGGCAATGGAGCCATGATTTCCTATTTTGCCTCCCTGAGTTGAAGACGGATGGGAAATAGTGAATAGATGAGTTGATTTTAAATCAGAAGAATCTGGAACAGATGAGTCATGGACCCTTGGTAGAAAGATGCACAACGTGTTTAAAACATTGCTCGCTTTCCTTTATTCTTTCCTCTGTGTAGAAAGATACAAGTTGACCAGGGCTGCTGTTTTCATAATTCTAGTCCTAGTTAGCAAATGGAATTTAGTTCATCACTAGCAATTCTATGTGGGGGTAAAAGATGAAATGGGCCAAAAATCAAAGAAAAATTGCAGAGAGGTAGCAACAAGTGGGTTCAGAACATGTTTGGAAGATTACAGAGAGATTACAGAGAGAGGTGAAAAAATAATACTGGAACCTGATTTAGCATGTTGAATAAGAATTCAGCTTTGCTCTGATGCATGTAAATTAGAAAAATATTTGTATAAGAAACATTCTACAGTAGTGAAGCTTTAATTATGCTACTTAGGACATGCCATGTGTCTGTTATGGGGAAACATTGAAGTAAGAGTTGTCATGCTGGAAGTTGATATATACCACTTTGGGAAAAAGAAATGGGCATAAAACTGCCCAAGGTACTTGTTGATACAAAAAAGAATAAGTAGGTTCAGTTTTTGGGAAATGGAAATATATTGTGATATTTTTAGGGAAACAATTATGAAATATTTTTAGTACCCTTTACAAATCTAAAGTAATTGTTTTGGTTAGTTTAGCAAGATAAAAATATTGTATATAACTTGGTTTGCTCAAAATGATTACACTTGGTATATTTAGAAAGTAGAAGACCTAAGAGATAGAAGGAAAAAACCACTGACATTGTTTCTTCTACAACTTTTCCTTTCAAAGAAAAAAAAACTCCAAGTTTTTTTTCTATCTTTTTCTGATTCTTTAAATCTTTTTTTTTTTTTTTTTTTTTGAGACAGAGTCTTGCTCTGTGCCTGGGCTAGAGTGCCATAGCATCAGCCCAGCTCACAGCAACCTCAAACTCCTGGGCTCAAGTGATCCTCCTGCCTCAGCCTCTCCCGAGTACCTGGGACTACAGGCTCACACCACCATGCCTGGCTAATTTTTCTGTTTTTAGTAAGACAGGGTCTCACTCTTGCTCATGCTGGTCTTGAACTCCTGACCTTAAGGGATCCTCCTGCCTTGGCCTCCTGGAGTGCTAGGATTACAGGCATGAGCCACCATGCCCGATCTTGATGCTTTACATCTCTAAGAAGGTTTGGAAAGTTCCAGGGTTGTGAACACTTTCTCCAGCTGGCAGGGTTTTCATGAACTCGTCATGTGAGGAAAGGAGTGGAAGGTGAGGGAGAACAATAATACCTTGTTTCCCACAGAACCTCTTCCTGGGAAAGCAGAGCAGCAGTCACACTCAGAGTCAGAGGTTGTTACCTCTCTTATTCCTGAAGGAAGTTTGCTCCTTTCCCACATGTCTGGGAAGGTGTCATCTGCCACAACTTGAGGACTTGCAGGGAGCGATGGGGTGGGAAATGACACCCATCTAGCATGGTGACTCCCGGAGTTCACTGGGAAGGCACAGGTACAGCCTCCTTCATGCAGAGGAGAAACGAAGGCAAGAGGGAGCTGGCATGGACAAGCCTATGAAGTCTACCTGTCGTGTCACTTACAGAAGTGTTCTGATTCTTAGCAGTAGCACAGGGTATAGGGTGGTTTAGAAGCTCAGCAGGCCACAGGGTATATTCTGGACTCTCTCTGGAGTTACTTGACTCTTGCTGAGAGTATTTAGTTTCATGGTTGTGGCTTTGATGGTGTCACTGTCCCATTCTGCCCAGAGCCCTGCCAGTCAGGGCCCTGCCATCACCAGTAAGCTGATGTTCCTTGCACTGCCAATGCTGGGTAAGGGCAGCGGGACTTTAAATCTGGTTGGTCATCAGTGGTAAAAGAGGACCCACCAGAGGGTGGAGGGGGGACATCCACTGCCTACAACTAGCTCAGCAGGGAGACGAAATGAACAGTTGGGAGGGAAGGGGAGGGGATCTACTTCTAAAGGGTCTTGATAAGGGAGAAGGGGAACAACCCTGGCAGGTGCAGATGGTAAGTCCAGAGGATGAGACCTGACAAGCGGCCAGTGTATTTGGCCAAGGAGCTGGGAGAGTCACTGGTGACTTGTGTGATCAGTTGAGATCTGCCATGGCAGGAAGAGGAGGGCGGAAGCCACGTTACAGGATCACAGAGTATTTGGGCTAGAGGAGAACGTGGGGTCACCATCTTGTTCAAACTGAGCCCTAGTGGTGGGTGATTCATCTACAGTCACCAAGCTTTTAACACATGTAAGTGCAGTGGATCCTGGAGTTTGTTACAAGCAGCAACCAGGATGGGGACTCATATTTAGAACTGACCAATAAAAAAAAAAAAAAAAGCGTAAGTCTTTTTTAACCACATGGTTGGGGTGAGAACGCAGGGCAGTGAGTCAGGGGCTGCAGGTTCCAGTCTTGGTTCTGATGTGAACTGGCTCTGGGACTTCAAGCCAATCAGTTCTGCCCTCTGGGCCTCAGCTCTCTTGCTGTAAATGCAGGGGGACTTGACTGCGTGGTTCTCAAGGTCCCCTCCGGCTCTGACATTGTTCCCAAAGAAAATGGTATTTGCCTCAGAACTGAGAATTCTGAGCTAGAAGTGGCTAGAGAAAGACGGGGTGAAATGAGCCCCGAGAAGCAGCCTCCTGCTGGTCGCGTCCCTGCGCGACCTTGCCCTCACTCGAGCAGGACTGGGAGTGGGCCGGGCCCAGCTCCTCTCCCTGAGACAGGGCTGTCCCCCAGCCCCTTCCCACTCTCCCCCACTCACCTGGGAATGAAAGGGTGGGCCCCACAGGTGAGGGCTGTGCGGGAGGGCTGGAGGTGGGTGACGGCCCAAAGAGAGCCCGTCTCTGGGGAGCCTCTGGCTGGAGAGGCTGGTGGCTTGGATACTTGCCCAGCTCTGGTGACCACCGCCGTCCTCAGCCTCCGCGTCTGCACTGGCAGCTGACCCGGCTGGCCCCTCCCGCCTGCGGGGCTGTGTGCGGGCCGGCCCGGGACTGGCGTGCGATTGGCCGCTTGTTTTGGCAGCTCCCGCCACAGGCCTCCCCAGCAGACCGTCAGGGGCTGAGGAAAGGAGAGGTGGGAGCCAGCGAGTCACGACCCTGCCGCAGGGCGGGGGCGCAGACCCCCCCTCTACCTACGAAGGAGGTCCTAACGGGTTCTTCCTCCGTACTGCTCTGCGTGCATCCCCCTGCGTTCTGTGACCCGCCTCACGAGGTCGTGGTGGCCAGTTGGAAATCTGGCACGACCGAGGCCCTCAGTGACAGTCTACGTTCCCCTCCGTGCTGTGCCTCGAGCGAGGACAGGACGGGCGCGGCGCTTACGGGCGGGCGTGCAGCCCACGGAGAAGCGGGACTCTGCGTTGTGCTGCCTCTTCCTCACCCCCGCTGTCCCCAGGCGGGGCAGACAGGCACCGTCATGACCTCACCACAGGGCCCCGTCTGCCAGCTTGAGCGGTGGGGTTGCCCGCGGGGAGAGCTGAAGGCTAATTTTAGACCTGAGACTCCCTGCCAGCGGCTGCGGCTGGGCTGGGCTTGGCCGGCTGTGGGGAGCTCTCAGTCTCCGTGCAGGGAGCCCTGGACACGGCCCTGCAGGGCCACCGTGGGGACACGTTCCTGCCTTTGCCTCAGCTGCACAGAGGGTGGGGCCTTGAAGCCTCCACTTTCTCCAAGGCTTCCTTTGTCCCTCTTGCATTAGGATGATTCTATCTATCCCCTATCTCCTCTCTCCAGGTGGCTTTGTAGCCCAGAATTACTGATGTGGTACCCCATGTGGTGGTCAGTGGGCCTCTGACACCGGGCAGGCAGGGCACCAGGGAGAAGAGAACATCTCCACCCTGCCCTGGACTCACAGCTGAGCCCGGCCTCCCCACTCCACACCCAGCAAATATCTAATTTAGTGCTTCCAAGCTCTTTCCTGGTGATACACAGAGAAGATGACAGGGAAAGAGAGTATTTGTATCGCACATGGGGGTAAAAGAGCATTTGTGGCTGGATGTAGCCGTCATTTGGTTCTGCTGCCCCAGGGGCTCAAGGGTCGATGCTTTGCTACATCTGTTATCCATTTGAAGCCTCCCAGTAGGCCATGGCAGACCAGCTGGGTGGCCCTGAAGTCATCTTCCACAGCTGCTACAGTCTTGATGAATGCCCAGTCCCAGACCCAGAAAACATCTCCTAGGTTAATTGTAGGCTATGCTGGAAAAGAACCTGCAGAGCATCAAATCAGTGCTCTTTCTTATAGACGAGGAAACTGAGGCCCAAAGAATCTTGCTCAAAGTTAAAAAGCTAAGAAGTCAAAATCCCAGTTTTGGTTCTAGTTCTGCTAGGACAGTCATTCCTTCACTTATCTAATGTTTATTAAGTTCCTACAAAGGTCAATATTGAAAAGTAGTTGCTGGGATTTATCTATTTTTGGTGCAAAGAAAATCAAGGAAACCAAGTTCAGGAAGGTGGTTATTTCTGGGGAGAAAGATAGGGATGTGACTGCAGAGAGGCACAAAGGGTTTCAAAAGAATTGATTATGCCTAGTTCTCAAGTGTACATAGGTGTTATTCTTTTTTTTTTTTTTTTTTTTTGAGACAGAGTCTCACTTTGTTGCCTGGGCTAGAGTGCTGCGGTGTCAGCCTAGCTCACAGCAACCTCAAACTCCTGGGCTGAAGCAATCCTTCTGCCTCAGCCTCCCAAGTAGCTGGGACTACAGACATGTGCCACCATGCCCGGCTAATTTTTTCTATATATATTTAGTTGGCTAATTAATTTCTTTCTATCAGTCTTGCTCAGGCTGGTTTCGAACTCCTGACCTTGAGCAATCCACCCGCCTCGGCCTCTCAGAAGTGCTAGGATTACAGGCGTGCGCCACTGCACCCAGCCTTTTTTTTTTTTTTTTTTTTTTTTTTGAGATAGAGTCTCACTCTGTTGCCCAGGCTAGAGTGAGTGCCGTGGCGTCAGCCTAGCTCACAGCAACCTCAAACTCCTGGGCTCAAGCAATCCTTCTGCCTCAGCCTCACAAGTGGGTGGGACTACAGGCATGCGCCACCATGCCAGGCTAATTTTTTCTATATATATTT